>DWJZ01001824.1:0-21661 GCA_018249125.1 Asbolis capucinus
CAAGGTATAATATATTATTGTGTAATATCTAAATGACAAGGATGCAAGAAATTATACGTTCTGCTCCCAGTTCCAATCGGACTAGTAATAAACTTTTGTAATATATTTTAATCTTGATACTAAAAAGAATACCATAACTTTTTTTCGGCTGTCTTTATTTTTCCTTCCAGCCTACACTAGTGTACATAGTCCTAAAATTGTATTATTTATGTCATAGTTTTAAAATATTTAAAATTACATGCTTTGATTACAGAGTCCTTATACGAAGAAACAAAAAAGTCATAACCATATTGTTAACCGTTGAGGAGTTCCCTTGTCTGGAGCCAATCCTCAGCATAGCAGCTTTCTTATCATAAAAATACATTGTCATCGGAACTGAAGCAGTATAGAAACATTTCAGCTACGTAGTGTTAGAGGAAGTGCGTCTAATTAAGCTTGCAAGATTTGATCCGTAACAAACAAATATACTAATATAAAATCATATGCTGCAAGTTAAATAAGAACGTGTAAAAACGGACGTATTGCTCATAAGTTACTTAATTTAATGGTTGAGTTAAAATTCTAGTTTAATTTAATATCTGGCTATATTGAGGCATACCAATCCCATAGAAATAAGAGCATTGTAAGATGCGACAGCAGTCAGCTGCTTGGTGATGGGATTTTTCCTATAAATTATATTATCATAACTAACTTCCACGATCATAATCATTTACTACCTGAAGCTTAGTAAGGAATCTGTTTACAAATTCTGTACTAAGTATCGATTTGAATGCCCATTAAAGAACTATGAGTGTGGTTATCGAGGAGTTATAATGTAAACACAAGTTAACATACTAATTTGATTATTGAATGCACACAAACCAGGAAGTTATAGATCATAACGGAGTATGTCGTTGTATGTAGTATACGTAATACACTAATTATTCCAAACTTATATTAAACATACTTTGTATGTTTGTATATTTATATATTGGTATGTTAGTATATTTGTTTTTACGGGTCATATTTTGCAAGCTTATTTAGACCCACTTCCTCTTATACTACGGAGCTGAAATTTTGCATAAGCTTCTATTCTCCTGACAATGCATTTTAATGACAACCATGACCTGATACTACGAGTACCTTCAGGATTGGCTCCAAACAAGGGAACTCCTCAACGGTTAACAATATAGTTACGAAATTTTGTATGTTTCTTTGTATTATGGATCTACATATATTAAAGCTTGTGAATAAATATTTTTAGTAAACCTTTATTTTTAAGCTGCATTTGACCTCCGTAATATCAATGTTATTGATATGCATATAGTAATGGAGCAGACAGACACCATGGTCATTGAAAGACATGATATGTTTTTGTGTGTGTATGTGTGTATATATGTACGTACGAGTATGTGTTGTCAATTAGGATTGGCACACCAAGGAAAGTGAGCTCCAATCCTGATCAGTAATATTTAAAACAACAAATTATAAGGTTGCCCGTATTTATTCTGATCATTATTACTCGCAGCATGGCTCCATCTGGGTTCAACTCAATAGTTGTCATCAATATGACCCTCGGGTCTCTCTCCGGAGAGAAAGAGGTGAACTCTTGTGGAACCCATATCACGATACTGAGGAAGCATATACTCGGTTAGATTGTGTTCAACAAAAACTGTGACATTTTTCTCTTTGTGACAAGACTTGAAAACACCTAAAGATCTACACTAATATTATAAAGCTGAGCTTGTTTGAACGCGCTAATCTCCGGAATTGAAAAACTGTTTTTGTTTTTTATAACACATTTAGCGAGATAGGTTATTAGAAACGGCTTTATTCCCGCGGGATATCAGTTAATAATTAGTATGCCAACTCTGACATCACTAGACTTAAAGACTGCAGGTTATACAACGGGGTTACTCTTAAGATACTTTTCATCCCGGGATGATACCATACTTTTAGTATATTTTTCGACATATTTCCGAAAAATTACAGATTAAAATTTGCAACTCATATGGCGGAACAACGTTTTTCATGTCATCTAGTTATCTATAAACCGATCATAAGTCGAAAGACATTCTAACAATAGTATTACTAATAACCGTATGCACATGTTTTTAGATTGCGACAACCATTAGGATATGGTTAAGTTGAAATAATTACTCAACAAGCTGACATTTAGAGGTGATGCGCTTGCACAGAAAGGTCGGCGGGCGAGTAAACGGTTAATGACCCACACTACCTCCAAAGTGATACTTTACATCATAAGGATACGGTAAAACTAGTGTAGAGCGCGAGCGATTAGCGAAAATTTTACGTCATTTTATGCTCGTTACAATGTTAAGGGTGCTTATGATGTAACATCCTGGGCATAGGAATAACGGGTGAGTTAGCGGTCAATGACCCACACTACCGCAAATGTGATGCTTTAGATCGTAAAGATATGGTGAGATCAATGTAACGCATGAGCGATTAGCGGGAATTTAAGGTCCAATGTGAATTATGCAGGCATAAAGGGTGCTCATGATTTAACACGCTGAGTAAACCAAATACACTGATCGTAGTTACGGCTGTAAATATGTTAGTTTGTGTATTCGTAATGCATGACCAAATAACTAATAAGATAATTACAGACATAAATTTTATTGATTTTGATTTTTAAATTTTTACTAATCACTCAATTTTAGTTTGACTCGCATGGAATTTTAGTAAACTTCTAGTACTTTGCACAGCACTATGTGACTTGCAGGTACAGTAAAAATGTTCACATGTCTGTTAAAAAGTTTTTAACGGGGAGGACAGAGAAACGTTAGTTATAAGGGCAAGAGGGATATACAAAACACTTCAAAAATGTAAGGCGTTAGCGCGTCTTCATGTTCCTGCAGCTGATACATACTATCCAGAAGCGTAAGGTCAAATTTCTCGTCCATGTACGCACGATAGGTATAATCTCCTCCAACTCATCATAATGGTAAAGATCGCGCAAGGTGGAAGGTTGCCCTGGAGACCGAGTAAAGCCGTGGCTGAGAAACGTCAAGAAGTGGGCAGGCATCACCTCTATCGAACAACAGTTTCGCCTGGCCATGGAAAGAGAGAGGTGCAAGGAACTAAAGGCTAACTTTCGAAGGGAAGAGGCACAATTAGAAGAATACTCGGTTGGACCTTGAGCCAAAAATGATACCAACAAAACCTAGACACACCATCCTAGATAGACCATCTCGCTTCAGGACTGATGATAGAAGAAAATGGGTAAAAAAAGGAGTAATGATCGGGAAAGAAGAACAGGACCGACTCTTACGCGCCTCGCATAAATCGCGTTCATTTGAACGAGTCACATTCACTTAAACAAGATTTAAGTAGAAAAATTAGGCAATGGACATCAAATAATTTGTAATGAGCAAGTTTCTAACCAGTAGCTTCATTGGCATAATTAGTTGCAATATAAATGCATAAAATTATTTTATGTCTCCGTTCTTTTGAAAAAAAATGCAGTTATTTTATAATACAATGCAGACGCTGGGGGGTACAGGCATGAAATAAAATGCATTTATTTCGTTTCAGGAACCAAAAGTTCACTTAACGAAAGCAAAAATTAAACAATAAAAAGTCCCTACATCATCTATGAAATTAATAACAAAATATATATTTAAAAAATTTATGATAAAGCGTAAATATAGACAATACCTTTATGCTTTATAAACGAATACAAACTTAAGACTATTGACTCTAATGTTGGCCGGAAGAAAAAAAAAACTGGCGGAAGAAAACTTGTGATACTCTTTTTAAAAACAACCATAAATCTACTACAAAGGTTTATTACTAGTCCGATGGGAACCGGGAGCAGAGCGGATCATTTCCGTGCATCCTTGTTATTGTTAAGATACTTAACAATACTTTGAGTTGACATTACACGTTACTGAATAAGTTCACAGGCAAATCTCGTATTAATTTTGGGACTTTATCAATGAACCATACACCGAGCCCCACAAAAGATTGCTGGACTTTCCCAAGCCGGTACGAGGACGTTACTATTTTGTCCATTATTCTTGTTGTCTGATTGATAATATCGCTGTTCAGTTTAAATGAGCCTATATTTTTACGTATTAAAATAATCTTGCTGTAAATATGCAACGTAATAAATATGCAAGCTTGCTGTGAGGCAACTGTAAGAATTTCTATTTCTTAAAATGTATCACGCAGACTCCCGTGACCCTCACTGATAAATAGACCTAATAGCTCTTTTCTGAAGCACGAAAATTAGATCTATATTGGCTGCTTTACCCCATGTCAAGATGTCATACGCCATGACACCATGAAAATTAGCAAAATAAACAAGCCTAGCAGTACAAACATCTGTAAGCCGTCTTGTTTTCCTAACGCCATATGCGGCCCTACTTCAGCAGAGTTAAGATGCGAGGGTGTTATATGAGGGCCCCACTGCAATTTATTATCTAAGGTAACTCCTAAAAGACTGGTATTATCTACACTTAATGTTTCATTATTTAATACGAGTATAAGAGTTTTACCTGCGTTTCTTACATTTGGTTGTAAAAATTCGACCCGTTTAGACTTTTTTGCATTCAATAGGAGATTATTACTTGTAAACCAATGGAAAACATGAGGCAGAGTACTATATACGTTGTCAAATTAATTATTTTTGTAAATATTTCTATTAGACTTAAAATTTTCTATTAGACCTATATCATATTTTATATATACACATCTTCATTATCAACTCTAGTTCTAACAAGATTTATGAAAATATTTAAAAACAGAAGCTTTAATCCTGAGGCAATCTTGAATGTAGTATCAGGTCGTGCTTACCAGAAAAATGCATTTTCATCGGTACAGAAGTCTTATGGAAAATCAGCTCTTCAGTGTAAGAGGAAATTGGTCTAATTAATATTGCAAGATTTGACCAGAACACGTAATAAACAAATATACAAACATGAACTGCAAGTTTTATTTAACTTAACTTAACTTTAACTTGTAAAAACGGTTTTATAATGGAGTTGAAAGGTTTTTCTGAATTCCCCTGTGTTTGCCTCTCCAAGACAGATTTTGTGGTAGAAATTTTACGCTTTTTGCTTTGGGTTTTACCTGCCTTTTTTTACCTAATAACTCAATTACATGCCTTTTTTACCTTAGACAAGTTAGCGCTTGACTATGATCCCATCTGATGGTAAGTGGCGATGAAGTCTTCTATGGTAAGGCGCACTAACTTAGCCTGTATTCTTACAGTTTTTATAAATACAAAAATAACTCTGTCTATCTGTTATCTATTCACTCCAAACTACTGAGTAGATTTTGATGACGCTTGATAGAGAAATAGAACAGAATGAGGGAAAATAAGATTACATTTTTTAACGACTAACTAGGAGCTCTACAAAACGGAATACACTTGAAGGTATAAGGTGAAACTGACTGAAGTAAACGTTCCGGTTCACATTGAATTTTATACTTGATTCAAGTCATGGTCAGGTGAAGTCCATATAAAGCCGATGTGAACTTCCGAATACCTTCACACCTAGCATTTCTGACTTAGGTATTCCAATGCGCCTATAAAAAATTTAAAATAACTAAATATATACGTGATCCTGAGTGGGTAGCAGTAGACTATCAATTGCAATGAAAAATGCAGGTTGGAGATTTTTTAGATCAAGGAATCGATTATATAAGTTTTTTTTGAAAAAACTTTAATTTTTCGGATTTTTTGAAAATGTTGAAAAAAGACGTGATATCTAGTTTAGGCTAGCAATAATCGAATTTAATGGGTATTTATTATTTTTAAAATAATAATATTAATTATTAATGTAATATTATTATAATTTAAAATAATAATATTAAATATAAATAATAAAATAATAATATTTATTATTTTTAAAATAATAAATAAACAAATGGTTATGTTTTTCAAGATATTTTGGCCGAGCAATATTAAAATGATCAAATATTGTAATGAAACAAAATTACTGAGTAATTTTCATTATGGTAATTTTAATTGTTTAATAATTTATGATAAAAAGCTATTGGTTAGCTGTTATGAAAAACGCATAATGTTATTAACCTTTTTCAAGGACACAATTATAAATATGGAAATTATTAATTACAGTATGCGGTAATATTGACACTATACTGCTTTTGTCTATACACTCGGAAAAATTCGTAATAATCAAACATTTTTGGGTGGTGTAACGTCAAATTAAACACTTACCCACCCTGTTTAAAGATGGTTTAAATAGCATAAAAAAGGAAGAATTAATTAAAGAAATATTAAGTCTCTTCAGTGTTAATATCCTCGTGTTCATTCGTTAATATTGTACATTTAGTTTCCTGATTTTTTTTATTTTTGCGCAATAGCTAGAGCATTTTCTTAATTTTTCATCTTTTACAAACCTCATACAAAGTATTATAAAACTTTATTATTATATTGGCTTTAACCTTTATTTGGCCCACTACTGAACAAGAGTACCTCGTCATACTGAGAAGGCCTAGAGCATGCTTCCACCACGGTGATCCAACCCGAATAGGTGGAGATTATTATACTAATCAATTTAAATATTGTAACATCAAAGTTACTTAAAAATATGTTTAAATATGTATATATTTAGTTTTTCTTATATATTTAATATATTTAGTTCGCTTTACCATCGAAGACTTCAACGCCACTTACCATCAGGTTGGGTCGTAGTCAGCACTAACTTATCTAAGTTAAAATATATATACACTAATAGAACTAAAAAAACAATTAAAAAAACGAAAATCAGTAAAGTTCTTTTGGAAATAGGGATAATGTTATAAAAAACATTAGCCGTTTTTAGGATTGTAGTAAATATTTCCAAGAAAAACGTAACTGCTTATGAGGTAACTTGATCATATTGACGATTTAAATCAACAAAAAATTACATTTTCATTCAAAATGTTGACATCAACAATAACAATATATCAGCTTTATCACCGAACGCATAATATGAATGTCAAGAAACTAAGAACTATTTTCCGAAGGTTTATCTACGTCACTGAATAGGAAATTATTTTAAAAACATAATAAAATCATTCTTATGAATATAATAGGCTTTTGATTAACCGTTTTTACTATACAATACTAACAGCAACGTCGAAGAAATAATAAAAGTTGATATCTAAATGAAACTCAATAATCTGCTTATTAAACTTGAGTTATCTAGTTGTAGCTTTATCATATATAGAATATTTATTATCATAATTGAACGTTTTTAAGCAGCAATAAAAATAATTTTCTTTTTAATTTTAAAGAAAATTTATAACAATATGACGTTTATCAACAGCCTAATTCATAACTTCTCATAAATTCTTCATGACCTTATTCATAAGGTCACTAAAATATTATAAAGTTGAACGCCGGTTTATAGTGAATACATTATCGTTTAAACGCAAGTTAAACCATAACGTAAACAGTGTTAAAGTTATAATCTAAATTATGCTAAAAGTGCTACTAATTCTAATATGTGTGGAAGAAATTACTGAAGTTATCTGTAATCACCCAGGATCACTCCTGACGTATTCAATACCAGAAGATAGATCGTTCAAACAAGCATTAGGTTATATAGAAGACTCATATTTCAATTTCACTGAGCTCACTTCAAAATACAAATATGCTTCTGAAGAACACACTGTGAAAACCAAAGATGGATATCTTTTAACAGTCTTTAGAATTTTATCAAAATGTAAAACAGTTAAACCATTCCCAGTAATATTAATGCACGGAGTATTTGACAGCTCAGATGGTTGGATCCTGTCAGGACCTGAGACCGGACTGGGATACATTCTGTCTAACAACTGCTATGATGTGTGGGCAGCAAATAATAGAGGCAATAGGTATTCAAGGAAGCATGTTAAACTTAATCCAAATAGAGATTTCAACTTTTGGAACTATTCATTCGAAGAAATCGGAAAGTATGATGTCACAGCAATAATTGACTACGTTTTAAATTTAACGAATAGTTCTAAAGTTTACTACATCGGCCATTCACAAGGCACAACAGATTTTTTTGTGATGACCTCCTCTAGAACGAAATACAATAATAAAATCCAGTTGGCAATTCTACTCGCTCCTGTTGCAATCATGAAACATATAACTGGTCCAGTTAAACTGGTGGCACAGGGAAGTGATTTCGTAAAATTTGTTTTAGATTTTATTGGACTTCAAGAACTAGCAGCTGCGAATCATCTTGAACATCAAATAATAGAAAAACTTTGCCAATTTATACCAGAACCTGTATGCGGATCTATTTTATATTTATCGACAGGATACAAGCAAGACACTATAGCACCAAGAACCCTAACGATTGTATTTGGTCATCTTCCTGTAGGTGTGTCTGCCAAAACATTAGCCCATTTTGGACAGTTGATTGCATCAGGGAGATTCCAACGATATGATGAAGGTTTAATGGGAAATATGAAGAAATATGGATCAATGAAACCACCAGAATATAATGTCTCTCAAGTCACTTGTCCAATAGTACTATTTTGTGGAGAAAATGATTGGATATCGACGATGAGAGACATCGATGAGTTAATTGTTAAACTACCTAATGTTGTGGAAAAATACGTAGTCCCTGATCCATCCTGGAGTCACAATAATCATCTGTGGGGTGTTGATGCAACAAAATATGTTTTTGAAAAAATACTAAAATATCTTAAGGATTATGACAATACTTAGAAAAAATTTAGACAAAATGTTACAAGGAATATATCAAGTAAGAACGCGATAAACCTCTTAAATCATCCTTTTCTTGCCAAACAAAGCCAAAATGTAAGAATAAGTCAATTTATTTGCCATAAAAACTAAACATTACAAAGGTAATTAAAATAAATAATGCATTTAATTAAAATTATATATATGCGTTTTATTTTTGTCATTGTTTACGGGGAAGTTTTGAAAATGAACATAGAAATAGCAAAATATAAACTCCATACTAATACGAAATATGTGAAAGAGTGTGTGTTTGTTCGTTGTCGAAACGGAGCGACGGATTGACGAGTTTTTTATGTGTCTGGTTGATGGTCTGGAGAGTGGCAAAGGCTACTTTTTATCGCCATTGACGTCACGCGGGCGGAGCCGCAGTTACACTCTAGTTTTGAATTAATCTTGCAAACAGATAACAGAGCACGTTAACTTCATGAAATCTGTTTCCGTAACTGTGTTTTAATACAACTACCAAATATAAAATTCGAATCTGGTAATGCTTGTGTATAGCGTAGAAAACTTTTAAAACGTTTTTTCCTTTGTAAACCTTTGCGTACAGTCTGCATTATAGTGCGTATTCTGTCTATATATCAGCCTGATAATATATTTCTTATCAGCCTCACACAGACCTAACCAGGTTTTAATAAAATTATTTAAAAACACAAACTTTAACTATAGAACCATAATACAAAGAAATACACAAAATTTCGTAACTAACCTAACCTTTGAGGAGTTCCTTTGTCTGGAGCCAATCCTGAACGTAATATCAGGTCACACTCGTCATAAAAGTTCATTGTCATCATGGAAGGCTTACGCAGAATTTCAGCTCCGTAGCGTGGGAGTAACTCCAATTAAGGTCGTAAGATTTGACCCGTAACAAACAAATATACTAATATAAAAACATACACTGCAAGTTAAATTAAATTTTGGAATATTACAATACTTTTTAATACTATTCAATTTCCTGACTCCCACGACTCGGGACCAAACATTGTTTTGCCAAAAGATGCCTGGTCAGGAGTCGAAGCCGAATACTCTTAATGGACACCAATAAATCGGTGTGTTTTGTGGTCAAAACTCAAATTGAATCTCAAACAAATAATTTTATATAGATATTTTAAATACACTTATGAAGGAATTTTGAATATACCATTTTTCGGAAAGGCCACTGACTAAAGGCATAATGAAGAAACAGCGAAATAACTCTTCAGCATATCTTTTATAAATTATAACTACACTTTTTAGAACTAAATTTTAAACTAAAAGGGCTGTGGATGAAAATTATTTTCATTAACGCTATAATACCCTTTCTCTAGGAGTCTTTATTTAACTTGTTTTTTTAATTATAGAAGGTCCTATTTAGTCCTATCAGTTTAACCACGAGAATTAAACTTTCGGCCTTTTGGTTATGAAATATCCACACCTGGATGCGGTTTGAATGTTACAATATGAGGCATAGTATAACCATGTGGGACTTTTTAATAAAATTTGCCATTAAATAACCTCGTTGCAAACTATAACTGACCCATAGCAGGTGAGGATCTCATTATGGCTATATATCACAGTTTACTACGCTGACCAAATGCAAATTAGACTTACATATCGATGAGAACTCTATGGAGATGTCTCTGGTGTGTGGTGATTAATTTCTACGCACATAAGTTTTGGAAATTAGAGCTGCACAGAAGCAGATCGAACGGCGCAAATAGATTGGCCACACTCTCCGAAGGGAACCAAATCATATCCCGAGGCAAGCCGTAGACTGGAATCCTCAAGGAAAGCGTTAACATGGTCATCCAAAATACACCTGGCGGACTATCATTGACGAAATGAAGGCTATCGGAAAGACCTGGAGTGAAATCAAGCGCAAAGCTCAGGACCGACCGGGATGGAGACGCACTGTGGACGCCTTCTGCCCCATCTAGGGGACATAGGAACATAAAAGAAGAAAATATATGATTCAAGCCCAGAACCTCCCATTCCAGAGACCAACGTCCAAGACTAAGCTACCACTGGATTCATAATCACAGTCATTATTGGTTATTTACATAACTCTTTAGTAAGTATTTATACGTAAGAAACTGATAGCCTAGTGGTTAAGAATTCGGCCTCCTACTCTGGTGGTCTGGATTCGAATCCCAGGGTACGCACTTCTGACTTTTCGGAGTTATGTGCATTTTAAGCATTTAAATGTCACTCGCTATAACGGTAAAGGAAAACATTGTGAGAAAACCTACATGCCGGGAAGGTTTGCGAAACTCAAAGTGTGTAAAGTCTGCCAATCCAAACTTGGCCAGTGTGGTGGACTATGGCCTTAACCTTCTCTTTCAGAGAAGAGACCCGTGCTCCATAGTAGACCGTGATGAGTTGAGATGAAGTATCTGTATAAATGTCATACTAAGGAGCGGCTTATGAAACCATTAACGACTCGGAGTACAACAGTTAGCTGGCCAAATCGGTCAAGAAGGTATAGGAGGTTCCAATTCAAGTATTGCATATCACAGCACCCTCACATCAATATGTATTTGCCAATTGCTTTTAGTATTCTGCAAATGTTGTCCAATCGCAATTCTGAATCGCATCCTGAATTATTCGATGTTACTTAGCAAATAACAATTCGAGGAAATTTATGCAAAAGCCCTTTCATAATACTTATCTGATATCAGAATATCTTGTTATTTTAAAAACATATATAACATATGTGTATATTTTTTTATGATTTATAAATTAGTACTTGACCACGATTCTGCCTGATGGTAAACAGCGATGCGATCTTAGGTGGTAAAGCGCACTAATTAAGCAAAAGCCTATTCACTCTTGACTTGAAGACACATTGTAATCGAACTCCGACGCGGGCAACTTATTTCAGTGCTTCGCGGTACGTATGAGGAAGGAACGTCTTGTTATCTTAACAATATCATATGGTTATCGATTTTAAATCCGTAAGCAATTTTAAGGTATGAGTATTATGTATGAGTATTATGTATTATGTATGTAAACGTCTGCCTTTCATTAAGTGAGCGTGATGTTCCTATGATAAAATAAAATATTTTGACCTTGACTTTGACTATAATTTTCTACGTAAATAATGTTAAAAGAATTATGAAATTCTTTTTCAATTTTTTATAAATTTTTTTAACATAAAAAGAATTGTGAAATTCTTTTTAAATTTTTTATGTTAAAAAAATATATAAAAAATATTTCACAATTCTTTTAACATAAAGTACGAAAAAAAAACTTTAATGTCAATGGTGTAAATTTCACTTCCAAGATTCGAAAAATACGAATGTTATGTAATATGGTTCAAGAGTTACGCATACAAAAAGTAATACAAGCAGCTTATCACACGGTATTTATCAAAGACATGCTAAAATACACTGAACTGCTTTGATATCATCTTCACACCTACCCGGCTATCACTTTCGCTGGTAAAAAATCTATTGTAGTCACGTCTTATACAGACAGACGTACAACTTTAAGGCAAACGAGTAGGTCACCTGATAATAACTGATCAGCCATGGACGTTAACAACACCAAACTGGTACTAAGGCTGCCCACCAGGGAGAAAATAGACCGACCGGGAAGAGAAAGAAACAGGGGAAGCAGTGCATTGCTAAAGGTGATCAATAGGACAGCAACAGACCCCTGATACACCAACAATATACTTCAGGACAGGTGATTGAAGATTCTCTATCTGTCTCTCACACACTCTCTCTGTTTTTCCAGTCTATAATCTGTTTGTCATAAATTTCATACAGATACCTTTAGTACTTTTGTATGAAAGAATAAGAAATATCCATCCATGTATCCTCTTCATCATCATCCATCCATCTCAACAATTCGCATTTATAATATTAATAGAATAGTTTAATTTTCAAATTATAATATATTTAATACTAGCTGTGTCCCACCCGCCTTAACTTCAAGAAAAACAAAGCGCGTAAAAAAAGGCTTTTTCTCCCGATTTTGTAACATTTCTTATTAATGCTCAGCTCTTATAAGTCATAGCGTAATGTTATTTAGACTGTAACTGGTAAATGGATTATACTACACAAAAAAATTTTTTCAATTCGAACCAGTAGTTTCTGATTAGCGCATTCAAACAAACTATCAAACTAACTCTTCAACTTTATGTTAGTATCTAAAACTTTAACTTTTACTCACTCATGAGTCACTCAGTGCTTATGTTACGAATATGAGTCAGAGCGGATATCAAAATATTTTGATATTTATTTTATCCTCAATCCTGTTCACTCTTATTTTTCTTATAAAATTACTTTGAACATCTGAGTCATTACTTTAAATAATTACATACAAGCTGGCTTCCACCGGTGCGTAATTCCGCAGATGGCCAGGATTAAACCACTCAAATGAGCTTCCCACGGTGAATGTAAATCTGTTTAGATCTTGAGATTCTATATTTTTCTTTTAACAAACCTGTTGGATTAGTGGTTAGTAAATCTGACTACTAAACCGGAGGTCGTAGGTACGATCCTCATCCCAAACTAACTTTTCTGTGATGAGCAGGAATGTTGGTTCCGTGTCTAGGTGTAATAAATATATCTATATATGTACATTTAAAAATATATACGTATGTTTATCATTTGTCTTACCACTATAGTATAAGGTAATGCTTAGTTTGAGATCTGATGGCCGTGTGTGAGTTGGCCTGATATATTTATTTTTTATTTATAATTAATGTTGAAATTATAATAATTATTTTATTTAGTAATCCAATAGCTTTTAGTGTAAAATATTTACTTACGACTAAAACTTAAAATAGTATTAATTCCAAAACGGATTACACAAATAATATTTGAATGATAGCGAACAAGTTGTGTTTGTGATGTGCGTGGCAGTGTACCTACATGTATATAAGTTTATAGTGTTTTAAAATATGTATAATATATACATATATAAATATTTCTTATAATTTGTAAACTTAACAGTTTTAGGGACACGTCTGCGTTACCACAGAAGTTGTGTGGTGGCGTGCTCGTCCTGAAAATCATCTTTGGAAATCGCCTAAATTTTTATTTACTTAACACAGCTTAGCCTATGTCTAGCAGTGGTGGGTAAAGACATAAGGATGTATGGATTTGGCTTGATCACCGATATATTTGGCGTTGCAAGAATTGAATGGGTTTTTCTGGACTGCAATAAAAATACAAGCCAATATCATTTATAGTAAAATAATGTCTGTTAAAAAATATTACTTTCCGAATGGGATGAAGAAATCTCAAAACAGCGCCCACGCGTCATATTATAAGATTCCCAGGCTGTACCATTATATAGGTTCCATTACCAATTTTATGGTGGAGAGTATACTAAAATACGTTTGCTTTATCATCGCAATTAAAAAGGTACCTGCCCATAATTTTTCCATTAATAAACGACCTAACCGGCTGGCCAACTCATTAAATGCCATCGGAATATTTTAAATATACTAACGGCTTCCAGCAACACGTGTTGAATAACATATATCATCGTGACATCTTTGTAAAATTTGGTTTATGAATGCTTATGGCACGTTGTGAATCTATTTAGTGTGATTTATGAACCGAGGCTAAATAGGGCTCGTTTACGAATACTGAACATGTCATTTAGTAGTCGTCTCATCGTGAGCACCTTTAACATATATTATAATACATAACATTCTATATGTAACTGATAACAACACTCATAAATGTTCTTGAATCAGAGTCTTTTTTTGAGCTTAACACCGTTTCAGAACAGCATTTTATTGAGGAGAAGAAACGGAGAAAGGAACTCGCCAGTGCATTTTTATGTCATAAGTAGGCAAACAAGCGGAAGGGTCACCAGATGGAAAGTGACTACCGACGTCCATGGAGATTAATAAAACCAGACTGCCTTGTTACCATTGCGTTGTCTGCCAGAAAGGAAGTAACAGTGAAACAGAGGGAAAAGCGGTACATTGCTAATGCAACTGGGATCGATAACAGCAACAGACTCCAGATACACCAAAAACATACCACTTCAGGACGGGAGACAGAAGAAGAACGGAAAAGAGGATCAGTGAAGGACGGAGAGAAATGGGTGAGAATTAACTCTAAAGTCCTCAGCAGGAACACAGCGAATCTTTTGGCAGCTGACTGAGCAAGAGAGTGAGAGCCAGTAACATCTTTTAATTCATATGATTTTAAATTAACCAATATCCGACTCGGAGCTAATTCAGAGAAGAAAACGGTGCTCAATAGTGGGCCGTGATGGGTTATCATGTCAATGATGTCATGATTGTAAAGAGGAGAGGTTTGATTGTTTATCTGAGGAGAACATGCTCTGATACAACCGGGCCATTTTCAAAAATTACCATTATCCCTGATTAACATAAGCTATTATTTTTAAAAACAATAAGGGTTCAATAATGTAACCCAACGTGTGAAAGAAATAACAAAAAATCCTTATATCGCGTACGCTTCGGAAATTATTTAGAATAGAGCAGTGTTGTAGTACAGTTTTACACAGGACATCAATACCTACAAATATATCAGTAATACCATAAGTCAAACTGTTACAGTTATGTCACAATAACTACTTGGTTCTACCAAAGCGACGCGAGGGCAGTTTCTATTTTCTTAATAAATAAACAATTATAAATTCCTTCCCGTGGCGCCACCGACTCAGTAGCCCACTACGCTGCCTACATTTATAGTCATTGCGGTCTATTGTGCCCACGCCATACCGGGCGTGTCCTTGATTCGGCGACACACAAAGCGCGCCCCACTTGCTCGTCCCACTGGGTAAAAATGTCACAGTTTTAACATGACAGCTTATTCACGCGACAGTACTCGGTATGCAAAATATTTTGTTGAATCTTCAAATACAATTAAATAAGTATATACGTTAGAAATTAATGAATAGACGCTTTATATATGTATGTAGGTTCATAATAGCTTCACAACACACTGCACATAACTTACGCTATGAGCAAGCGAACTAGCAAAAGTTTATCGAATAAATGATTATCCCTAAGTATTCAACACCGCCCAACATTAGCAACACTAAGCAGGTTAACCAACGTGTTGTAGGCGAAGAAGATGAAATAGACTCGCTTGTTGAAATGCTTCAAGTGCGAGGACGAAGAAGAAGGAAGAGAAATAAGAAGTAATTGTTGAAGTGACAGGAGTCAATAATGACGTCCAACTCCAAACACCGACAACAACGCTGCAAGACGGGTAGTAGAAGAAGAATGGGAAGTAGAATTAATACAACAAGAAGAAACAATGACAAATGACTGACATACACTACAACAGAGATACATTATGAAACTTTTTACGCAATTAAGTATACAGTTGTAGATAAGCAGGCATGGTCTAGCAACATGCAAGAGTGCCATCGGAATTACACTGGTTAACAAGCTCAGATACCAGAAGAACCTGGTGCTATGAGCTCTTCCGCAGTTCAGGGTACGCCTCGAAGTTGACTTGGTCTCAAAGATATATGGAGTAACTCCAAAACTTTTGAATTAGAACCTAATACAATTCTCTTTTAGAATCAGATGCAGTGGAAGTTTATGGAAGTTTGTATCGATAATATCGACTAATCGATATGCTTGTGCGTTTGTTTGTGCGTGTGCGCTCGTGTAATTGTAAGAAACTAAAAAATAATTTTACTAATATTTCCAATTAATATTAATACTTATTAATTATCAATGATTTATAGAATTTTTAACAAAAACTGACAACAAACAAACAATCAGACAGACTTAGATTTTGAAATAAGTACAATAACATAGACAAATGTGTAACGGAAGTGTGTGCGCCGCCTCACAATATCGACCACTGGTCCCAGCACTGTACTTGACCTTAACGGTACCTATGTATATTGTTTAATTGAACTCAATTTTTATACAGGATTTCTCGATACTCATTGTTACTTACTGTTGATTTATTTGGTATTAGATACTGCCCTCACTTCGCGTGTTTAGTTACCAGAAATGTAGTTATTGCGACATAACTGTAACAGTTAGATGTGTAGTGTCGCAGACTTATTTGTAGATATGGATGTCCTCTATAAAACTGTAGTACGTCGCTTTCGAAAATATTTTATAGCCTATGTTCAACAGGGATAATTTCTCGACTCGGTCCAATAGTTTCGGAGAATAGAATAATATATAGGCTCATCTCAACCCATCATGGCCTACTATTGAGCACGGGTCTCTTCTCTGAATGAGAGGGTTACGGCCGTAGTCCACCACGCTGGCCAACGGCGGATTGGCAGACTTCACACACCTTTGAGTTTTGCAAATTCCCCGGCATGCAAGTTTCCTCACGATGTTTTCCTTCACCGTTATAGCGAGTGACATTTAATTGTTTAAAACGAACATAACTCCGAAAAGTCAGAAGTGCGCGCCCTGGGATTCTTGGCCTTGAAATAGTGAATGAAAGTTTGTATGAAAAATATTCACTATCGAAGATAGAATTTGTACGGGCACGATAAGAAATTGGTTCTAGCATTAAATAAATAAATATATATGTTTGGACATCTCACACGCGGCCATCTGAACCCAAACTAAGCGTTAGCTTGTGCTATGGTGATCAGACAACTGATAAAACATATATAATTTTAAATACATACTTATATAGATATTTAAACCCAGACACACAGAACAAACATTCCTGCTTATCTCAGAAAAGTTTGACCTGTGTGAAAGAAGCGGAGCGAACTGTAGATTCGGGAGATTCCTTAATTTGTGGTGAATTTTACGCGAGTAGATACGACGAGGAGATGTCAAATATAGGATTTTGTTGACAGTAATATATATTTTTTTTATTACAAACGTATCAAAACTATAATGTTGGTTGCCAACACTGGGTGGGAATCGAACCCACGACATTCAGTGTAGCAATCAGGTTCACTAACCACTAGACCAACCGGCCTGTCAAATTATTACTGAAATGTTGACGAAATCCTGGAGAGAAGCCTAGTGTTCTCGAAAAGATAATCTTTTTTTAAATAGAAACGATATAAATCCAAAAGGTATTCAACCCACAAAGTTTAAATAGATTACCGTCACATTTCATTAATGTCATGG
Source organism: Asbolis capucinus (assembly GCA_018249125.1). NCBI lineage: Eukaryota > Metazoa > Arthropoda > Insecta > Lepidoptera > Hesperiidae > Asbolis > Asbolis capucinus. The sequence goes on from DWJZ01001824.1 coordinate 17,760, forward strand.
TTCATATTGGCCCAGTTAGCTAATCGATATCATGTAGAGCAGGGTTTCTCAACCTTTTTAAAATCGCACCTCCCTAACGACTTGCGAAAACTTTCGCGTCTCCCATAATAAAATATAGGTAATTCATGAGTGTTTGATTGGAGTAAAAAAACATTATAGTTTTTATTATATTTATTATATGTAGGTAAGTAAAACCTTTATAAACATTTACTTAGTACAAGACAATTAAAATCTATGAAGTAACTAATGCGAAACCTTGTTTTAAATCATCAAATGCTTCGCGCTCCTTAAAACCGGCCATGTTCCCAAATGGGGTGCGCTCTACTGGTTGAGGAACCCTGATGAAGAGCATTATGCTTAGCGCAGCCAAGTGAGCTAATGTTAATCACAAAATGACCAAAATCCATTTAAGGTACTTATATTACATTAAACAATTTATTAAACATTAAGGAAAATGAAATACTGCAAATGCTGATTTAATTTCAAGTCGTCTGTATTCAACAATAATTATTAATATGATTAATGCGAAAGTAGTTAGTGTCTGTTTTTAAATACATAGATCTGTGAAATTTTATAAATTTGTTAGGAAGCTTTAGTTCAGGTCAAATTTTAAGCTTAATAAGACCCACTTCCTCTTATACTACGGAGCTGAAATTTTGTATGTTTTTTAATGACAATGTATTCTTATGATAAGCCTGACCTACCCGATACGTTCAGGATTGACTCCAGAGGGAACTCCGCGGTTAACAATACAGAATAAAGTTTTATGTTTCTTTGTATTAGGGCTCTATAGTCTATAATTAAAGCTTATGTTTTTAAATATTTTAAGGTTGTTTTATAGTGACTTTAATGTTATAGAAGGCGCTACTTTCTGCTTATAAAAAGATCATTTTAATAAAACAATCAGATAGACAATTTGTTCTGGAATGTACGACTTGATCGTCAACCAAAAAACTTGAAAAAATAGTCACGTATAATTAACATGTGTAATAGTTATATTCACTTAGATGAGATCATTCTTTAGATAAGATCCCTGTACATTCACCTGTTAAACGTTGCGTGAATACAATATTACTCTGATGCCGATGTGGTTCAGACATATATTTCTAATAAAATATACCTTAAGAAACAGCAAGACGAGATAGGAATTTAACAACGTATTTTGTACAGACCAACATTGGTTACTTCCTTTTTTAGGGTTCCTTAAAATTCTAAATTCTTATGAATTATTTTTTGGAAAGAACGAATTAAGTGAACTCTGTTTCTAAGTATGGTCCGACCTTCTGTTACTGCAAACTCGAGGTATTGTTAAAATCATATTAGGTCATCGCTTTAATTTTTCCCAATATATTTTAGGATATATATACATATGTGTAATGAAGAGCTGGCAAGGAAAGTTATGGGTTGATTGCTTCTGTGTCTTCATGAAATAATATAGGACTCGCGAAGATAACCCCTCAGACGACCAAAAAGACGAAAACGTTTGGGACGCAGGCGGCGTACCTATGCTGCGGCCCTACCATAAAACAGTCCTACGATGTAGCATGAGTGGAGGAAGCCAAAGTGCCAGATGTAGGGTCTCCAACAACACGGAACATGCAAGTAGAAAGAAGACTTATGTCCTCTTACGCCTTATGACCTAGCTGATACCTCCTCTACTTGCTGTATCAAGAAGTCAGAACAGCAAAGGGGTTTTTAGTGGGTTGTCGCGGTGCGGTGCACGTCGCATTGCACGTGGAGTCCTACATACCCTCGTGGCAAGGCACGCCCACGGGGCATTCGTGAAATTATTTTCCCCTCCATATAAAAATGGCTTGTATAAGGTTTGTTTCACAATAATAATATCTTTTTATTAACCGTTCCAAGACAGTCCATCAAGTGTCATGCTTGGCGTTCCTACCAGCAGGCGACGTTATTGACTTCACCAACCAGAATTAAATCTTATACAGCACTCTGTTTTCAAATATTATTAGTCAACGCTGCGCTTATGGGAAGTAAAATTGTTATGTTAATCTTCACCAGCCAAATATTCTTGAAAGTACTACATGTAAATAGAATGATCGGATTGTTAGATATAATTACAACGTCACAGATACATAATATAAGCAACTTAAGAAAATCAGAATGTTCAAAGATGTGTGAGAAATATAAAAGTAAGAAGTGCCCTTGTACAAATTTTTCTACATTTCTTTTTTCTCTGTATTTTACCGTGTGTACAATTAAAAAAAAAAAAAAGACCTATAAGTATGACGGTCTTTGCGGAAGAACAAATGTCATATTTTCCGCACCAAATATCATATTTTTGAACTAGCGTTTGGCGTGAGCGATAACAGAAAAGACACTTGTCTGAGCAGGCAGTGCGGAACCCTACCTTCGCAATCCCGTCTTACACTTGACTGTGTACTATCACGGACAATCCATCTTGTGTCATCGCGAACAGACGATAAGTATGCATACGAAGCTAGACCGATGAAAATATCGATTGTGACATATGAAAGCTTTGTCTTTAGAATTGCTTAAGTATACAGTTGAATGACGTCATCAGGTTAAAACAATATTCCTTACTTGGAACTGTAGAGATAATCTTACATGTAGCATTATTTTTTCAATTATTTGCATAATTACCTGCGTTCTATTCAAGGCTGATCTCGTTGAACTCGGCAAAAAGGCCATGCAGTTGAGTGCAGGCTGTGCCATGTCTCAGACTCCGGGGCATTTGTTTATTAGCGTGAAAAGATTAACATCGAATGAAAAGTACAGTTATGATTTATACCGATATTTTCTCGCATCTTTCATTCTGGTAAAGTATTAATAAAGTTACCTAATATTATTTCGAAATACTGACAAGATTTTAGACTTGACTTTTAACTTTGACTTTTTGTATTCATTTTTAAAGCGTCCTTGGATGATACTGATATGAATTTAATAGTGTAATAAATATATATATATATGTATATTGTTCAGTTCACACATATCATCACTGACATATACAAGTACTAAGCCAAAAATTACGCTTAATACAGCCCAAACTGTGGCAGTTTGGCGGCAAGACAAACAATGATTGCTCTGGGAATACCAATAGTAGAAGCACTAGAAAAATATACTACCTGTCACAGAGTCGTTAATGCTTCCTTAAATCGCTTCTTAGCATTTGAATTTTCTCGCAATTGAATGAAGATTCTATAGTAAGGAACGATTGAATTATTAAATAAATAAATAAATATCTTTGAACAACTCACACACGGTCGTCTGACCCCAAACTAAGCGTTAGCTTGAACTATAGTGATCAGACAACTGATAAACATACATATATATTTGTACACATACTTGTATATATATTTACACCCAGACACACAGAACAAACATTCCTGCTCATCACAGAAAAGTTTGACCTGTAATCGAACCCACGAGTTTCGGTGTAGCAGTCAGGTTTACTAACCACTAAACCAATCGACCTGTCAAACTGTCTATTAAAAACTGCGGGAAGAACATACCCAAGAGTTCTGATCATGTCAAGTCACTTTCGCAGTGTAATCTATACACTTTTAACAGAGTGTCGTGATTTTTACACAACTTGTATTCTCGCGTACCTGTAAGCGTACTTAACTTTCTCGTTTCACTTAAATTATAATAAAAGTTCATTCTCCTATTTTAAATCTGAGAAGTGAAATTAGTTGCAGAATTCTGCATTCAAAATTTGTATTTTTTTTTTATTTGTTTAGACCTTACAAAGATAACAAGGACAAACTTAACGCCTTTTGGAATTCTCTACCAGTTGACCCAGGTATTCGTAGACATGAAATATTGACAGGCCGGTTGGTCTACTGGTTGGTGAACCTGACTACTACACCGGAGGTCGTGGGTTCGAATCCCACCCAGGTCAAACTTTTCTGTGATGAGCA
>DWJZ01001825.1:0-21661 GCA_018249125.1 Asbolis capucinus
GCAGGTTTCCTCACGATGTTTTCCTTCACCGTTATAGCGAGTGACATTCAAATGCTTAAAACGCACATAACTCCGAAGTCAGAAGTACGCGCCCTAGGATTCGAACCCGGACCCCCGAATAGGAGGTCGAATTCTTAATCACTAGGCTATCACCGTTAACAATATATCTACTTATTTATCTTTATTTACTCATATATTATATATCCGAAAGTAACTGCCTGTTTGTTACAATTTTACGTCCAAACTACAAAACCGATTTTGATGAAATTTGGTACAGAGATAGAATAGAACTACCTATAGGAAAAACTAAGGCTACTTTTTTTGCAAAGGCTTAAAAAGGTCATAAGGGATGATGAATAAGGGTTAAAGGTTTTTCTTTATCGAATATAGAATCATAACTCTACTCATAGATTAGATTGGTGATGAGTGTTGGTGGGTGAAGAAGAGGGGAGGAGGGAGAAAAGGAGGGGGTATACTGTAATTCTAATTCGGTAATAAGAAATTCTTATAAGAATTAATTATTGATATATCTATACATTTTCGAATGTTACAGCAAGATTTAAATAAAAAAATCTTTTAATAATCGATATTATTTTAAATTTAAATCGATGTTAATTTCAATTATTATAAAATTTATTATTAATCGATAGGACGCGGAGTCAAAATCGATCTAAGGCCTAATGTTTTGACAGAAAAAGTTCCTCTAGACGCGGGGTCCAGTTGACTATGTAGGCAGATTATAAATGGAATCGAATTGTTTTTTCAGATTTGAATCATGCTGGTCGTCTCTAAGACTCGGCGTCCACGGTGTAATACTGGTATGCTCTCCTCACACTGCACACATTGCAGCAAGAGAATTAGAGCTATTCTTCAATTACTTTGTATCTCAAACTAAATTATCTCCAAAGCAATGTGTTGTTTTTTATAACACAGATAATATTCAAGAGGATATCGATTCGCTGAACTTATGTATGTATTTATTTATTCTTTATTGTACGATATATGTGGAACATAATCCTGGATTTAATACTAAAAGCATTCACTGCCAGTCAACCTAAGGGCAGTTGGAGAACGAAGGCGGAAGCAAAATAGAGTAAAAAAAATTGCAATTGTTTTTTATATAATACAAATGCGTATTAGCAATCTGGATGTTTGTTAGTCCTTCACGTGTTAACCGTTAAAAGGATTCTTTTATTATACGTACTGCGAAGGACTGGAATAAGCTATCCGCGTCAGTGTTCCCGTTGGATTACAGTGTCTTCAAATCAAGAGTGAACAGGCTTTTGCTAAATTTGCGCGCTTTACCACCTAAACCATATTGCTGCCCACCATCAGACGGGATTGTGGTCACGCACTTAAAAAAAAGATGAAATTTTGCACATGGATAGACAATATGGGATGTGCATGTTTATATGTTAAACTGATTAAGATGAAACGTGGCACAAGCTACTTTTTGCCAACGCGAGCGAAGCCGCGGGCAGACAGTATAATAATAATATAAAATATATGTATTCATTAGGTTACCTACCTTACGTATGATTTTCAAAATTAACAAAAAATATATTTCTTTTTCAGCGCCAACATTCACTAAAGTGTCCCTAGTCGCAGTTAACTTAAAATCTGAAAGTAACAGATTAAAAACAGATTTTACAAATTTTATTTCTTCAGTTTTGCAAGCACTTAATAAAGATATTTAATAATTATTCGTCTTTTATATCCGACGGCCCCAACTCGCTTCACTTCAGGAAATAGCAGCACAGTTAAGTTGCTGTATTTACTCAACCGTCGTAAATGTTTACTTAGAAACTTTGCACAAATTCTTTACTAAGGATTAAATTAAATGCGTGCGCTGATTCTAAAGCGTAAAGAATATTCTCGAACTTCACAGCAAACTAGGCAGAACTGAACAGTATTTTATGTCTATATACTTCATTATATTTAATCTGTTTCTCATAGCTGTCTGAAACAAGGAAGATATTTCGAGGTCACTACTTCTTAGGATTTTTAATGAATGAAACCCAAAACTATGTTTTTTTGAATTGTGTTTTTTAACTTTGTGCTAATCTGAAATGAATCCAATTAATGTGGATTTTCACTTGTGTTGCTAAGTTTAGATAAAAATTTCGTCTTTGTTTTACTTAAAACGTTTCACAAATATAAAAAAAAAATTCTAATTAAAAAAAACTCGGCCATTCCGCTTAACCATACCGAAATAAAACGCCTGCAGTACATCGTTCCAGATAAAAATGTATATCATATAAAGTGACTAGGCATGCGACAGATGACCTTGAGTTATTACCTTGAGACCTGACTAAACCTTTTATAAATTACAGTAGGTAGATACATACTACAATCCTAAAATACCATCCTGTCTTGAACAATACCTACCTTCGAACACTGCAGCCCATTTACCAGTCGAATCTGTTCATTATCCTGAAAAACATTCATTCATTTATTCAGGATCATACTCTTGCAGCATTTTATCAGCAGATGAAATTTAAATGAACGAATAAAAAGAAGGAACTTTATTTTTTATCTATAAATGCTATAATAAAACTTTCGTTATCATTAAGTTTTGTATAAACATTTTATTCTACAGCAATTACAGTCCAGCATTTGTTTATTTCTTATCACAAACTTAGATAATAACTTAATAAAACTAATAAAATCGATTCGTACGAATGATATTGCTCTCTATGTATATTCTTAATGGGAGACTGGTACCTACTGGACTAATTCATTCACTGCCATTTCATGTATAAAAGAATCCTAAACACTACGTTAAATTATTGCTCGGTTATTCCAGAGATATGATCAACAATCTCAAAAAATCGGTTATTCGTGAATTAATTATTTTTAAAATACGAATTCTAATTTAATTTTCCATTCGAAAATTAATTAAAATTGGTACCTCAACTTCGGTATTTTTAAGCTATCCTGTTATTCTTTTTAATTACCTTGTTATACGTTTAAATTAAAAGTGAATTTTAAAGAGATACCTTTGAATTTGTCAGTAATGATTTGGTTACTTTTTGTCTTTGCTCTATTACAGAATATAAATTAAAATAAAATTTAAAAACAAATTAAAACGTTTTTTTTTAAATCGTCATAGCATTTATATGACATATACGTATATGTATAGCAATTATATAACCAAAATACAAGGTACCAATTTTCATTATTTTACACAAAATTAGGCAAATTCTGAGCTCGCACGCAACTTTATTGCATTGAGTTGTTCCTAGCAGTATTAAAAAATCATGTAACAACAGTATTCTTGAAATAATTGGTATTCTTTAAAACAATCGAATTTTCAAATGAACAACACAACGAATATTTTTCGAACAACCGAAAGTTCCAAAGGCAGTTCTAGCAAATTGTAAAAAACTTTGAGCCACACAAGTCGATTTCCTTATTAGAATACATTTTATAAGAAAATAATATCTTAACGGATTGATGTTAGTAAGTCAATCAATACTTTTGACGGCCTATAAATGTAGATTCGACTGCGTGTCGCACTTAATCGTAAATATAATGATTTTGTAGCCATTACATTAACCTAATACTGCCCAAAGCTACTTAAAGCACGCTCTTATATCGTTTTTAGTGCTAATTATATATTACTATCGCGCCCAGTTTGTAAAAAAAAAATAAGTAACCATTACTTGACATCGCAATCTGCCTCGGATAGTTCTTATGACTTGGACAAGATGGCGCTAGTATCACAAAAGTTTTCTTGTCAAGTTACCTAAAGAGAAAATAATGGTCTAATTCATTTGGACATAATTATTGTAAATGATTTAATAGTACCTAAACTACGTGGCTCATAGTTTTTAACATAACATATTGACATAATACAAATATGTATAAAAACTCAATCAAACTTGCACTCAGTCTTAAAACATTTGGCCCGTATGTATAATGAGTACTTTTAAAATGAACTGAATTCATTCATTAGATATCTAAATTAAACATAATTTCTAAAATATGATAGGTTACGTACGAAACTATCCAAGTAAATTTACAGTTAAAATATTTACATTATAACTTGTACAAATAAAGCAATTTCTTATTTACCTACAATAGATTAGTATAAACTGTAAAGAACTGTCACTATGCAAGTCTGTCGTTATTTATGTATATATATCACCTTGATCACATTTCGTGTTATGTGGAAGGGTTTAGATTCCTAATATACCAGATAAACCTACTAACATTTTAACCTATCTCAACAATGTACTATAAATAACTAATGTCTGTTATCATTCTTCCAATTACTCCTATCACTAAAGTTCTTCCTATCCCTATGCCCTCTTCCTGCCCCACCACGATTCCATCTGTCATTTCCACGCCCCCGAGGACCACCTCTATTCGAATAACGCTGGAAATTTTGTTCTCCGTCCATATAGTTAAAATCGTTACCCGCCGGCGGACCGTTGAATCCCATACTACCGAAATTATTAGAGCCAGTACTACCAAAATTACTATTAAAGTTATGCGGGATGTTCGGTGCGATTCCAAGTAATCCAGGCGCCGGACCACCCCTGTGGTCCGGTAAGGACTGATTGAACCCGTGCATGTGACCTACGTTCATGTTATTAATTCCTCCCATGCCCATTGAAGGCATATTCATCATATTCATACTAGCTTCCATTGCACCTTGAGGGCCACTCATGTTACTATTCATACCAAAAGGATTTGCGTTTTGATTAAAGTTAACAGGTGTCTTCAATAACGCCTCCTTAGGTTTTGGAAGATACGAATACTCACCGGTTTCTCCCAGCGTGATACCTAAATTTGTAAATATACTACATAAAACTGAGTTACTTTGTATCGACGCCAAATCGAATGTTTTTCCATGGCTCTTATCCTGTTGATACTGTTTGATCATTTGAGTTACAGGAGCTAAATGTTGGTTACCAAATATTTTTTGTGTCGAACTTAATTCCTTGTACCAATTTGAATTTTGCAATATTGTTTGTATATCTACGGAATTCGATTTTTGTTCTTGATTAAGGCCCTCAATCGTAGTTGGTTTTCTACGAGGATCTACTCGCGGAGTTGAGGATACAGTTTTAGTTGATTTTTCACTATCACTATTGGATTCATCTACTGATAAACGGAATACTTTTCGTAATCTGGGGTCCAATAGAGCTTGTGATTTCGCAGTACTGTTTCTAATGTCTGTATAGTCTGGACGCGGTATGTGTATAGGCACAAGTTTATAGGCTATAGGCGGATGACTGTTTATTGATCCATTAATTTCAGAGGCTGGTGTGTAATTTGGTATGGGTTTAAAAGGTAAACCCAAGCGGAAATCGATATCTCCACTGCTACCTTGTCGTAAATCAGTATCCCCAAACGTTGGACCTTTGTAATCTGTTTGGCGTAAGTCAACATCCGTTCTACGCCGTCCATCTGTAGGTTCCCCGTCCACACAGTCATAGATTGATACTCGTGGTGGCTTCTTTACAGGTTTACTAGTTTCATTGGCTCTGACTGGAGATCTTCTAGAACGCGGATCCCTCAATTTGTTGCTTTCAGCAGATTCCGGATTGTTCTGTTTATTTTCTTGTAAGTTATTTTTCATTGTATTTAATAGTTTTGTCACTTCCTCGCTTATATCTATCTTAGAAAGATCACCTAATCTACTCAAAACTGCCGAAGGTTCGATTACGTGCGGAGCTGGTACTTGCGGTGGAGACATTAATGTCAGTATTGGAGATGACCTTGGCGACTTCTTTTTAATTCCTTTCTCTTCGTCACTGGAGTACCACTTTTCATCGATTAGTAAATTATTATCCTCATCATCAGTAGTAGAGCGCCGATGTCGTTTATCAGGGTTTTTGAACAGTGGCTCAGGTTGTAAAAATCGAATATCAGTGTCGGTTTCACTTTGAATCTTTTTTTCTGTAATAGAATTTTGCGTCCTTTGATCATCTTCAGCATATGGAAGAACTCTATGGTCAACATCTTTTGTTTCATTGGTAATAACTGAAGGTTCTATTTCATAGGGTTCATTGGATATATCAATGTTTTCTTTATCTTTGGATGCAAATTTTAAAGCATCTTTTGTATACTGATCTATATCAATTGTATCTCGGGTAGACTGTGTTTCTTTTTTAAGGCTAGGATTTGATATGGAATCCTCATTTGAATTAAGTGTAGCTGCAGGCTGAAACCGCATATCAATATCTTGTCCAGATAACTCTGACGATACTGATAAGCTATTCGTAACTGGTACTATAGGTGGTACTCTTAAATCTAGATCTTGTGTACCAATTGAACCAAGTAATTGTTGCGACTGTTGTTCGATATTATTTATTAATCCTAATTTTTGTATACTCATTGTATTAAGTTGGATTTCCGTAATCTGTTTTAAGGATATACCAATACTGTTTAACTGCAATACTGTCAGTTGTCCCAATTGATCCAAATTATCGATGCCCATTTTTGTAAGATCGGTTATCTGTCGCGGCGTTAACACCCCAGTTAAATTTTTGATACTTAAAATATTTGTATTGCCCGTGTTGCTATTGGGAGACATGCTATTGTTATAAGTTTGATTTAACTCATTTTGCCACCTGGACTGGCGTATTTTCGGTGATATTTTATTTTGCCTGTCGTTAAACTGATTCATTTGAAAATTGTCTGAATTGCCTTGTGGATTTGGAATATTAAGCTCAAATAAAGATGGTATATTTCTGTTTTGATTGTCGTTATTTTCTGAATATTGCTGCGATAATTTCATTTGTGTAGTTTGAATCATCTTTAAAGCGCCTTCTCTATTTAATCTTGGAAAATCGCCCAAAATCTCTTTCGGAGCAGACTCAATATGCTTCAGGAGAATGTTTTTTAATCCATCATTCAGTGGTTTTCCATGCGCAAATTTACAATCATCTTTATAAATACAAGGAAGCCCAGTATGATAATATTTACAAGGAAAATCGGCATGCATGTAAAGACACTTATCCCTTTTCGCGCAACAGTCCATCAAATAAAATTTGCATAATTCCATTTTCCTTGGGGGCTGCGCATCATGTGAATAAACACAATCGTCTCCTTTATGGCATTTACCTTGCATGTAAAATAAGCACACACCATCGGGATCTTGCATCGGGTGTGTTGATCTCCGCCTATCATTTTTGTTTTTGTTACGTTCACGCTGCGGTGGACGCCGACGATGGTGTTGATTACCTCTAGAATCATGACTACTGTCAGAAGCATAGGATTCTCTGTCGTCATCAGCATATGATCCTTCAGGTGACTGTCTTTGTACAGGCGATGCTCCTCTGACGCACATCATTTCCGATTCATCCATTTCGTCTGAATATTCTTGCTTTTTACGCTTCTTGCTTGGGCCGTCTTTATCATATTTCTTTCTCTTTTTATGTTTTCGGCGCTCTTCAATGTCGTCTTCAACTTGAGATTCACCATCATCAGTTTTGTTCATAGCTTTTCTGATAGCCTTTTCAATATTACCAGCGAAATCATCATCCATGGGGCTCGAATGCTTTCGACTTTTCTTACTTTTCTCTTTAGCTTTTTGATCTCCTTTTGATTTAGATTTTATCTTCTTTTTCTTACCTGATTTGGAGTAGTAGAATCCTTCCGATTCACATTTTTCGGTCGAGGCTTTTTCCTCCACAGTCGGAGCAGGCTCTTCTTTTTTGATTTCATTTAGGACATCAGGATTTTCTTCACCTTCACTTTCGATTTCTCCATCCTCCAAATCTTCCGTGTTGGTGACGGTTTCGGTCATCGTGAATGTCTCCCTGAAATTTAAAATAAGAAGTGATGAACAAACCTGTATAAAGTACTATTTTAGAACTGCGGGTGTATTTTTTATTTATTTTCTGTTGTTACTCTTTGCTATTATTTCTTTGATTAAAAAAAACAGGATTAGTAATATTATTCAAAGTAAATAATAAATTACGCCGATTTTCAAATTCTGCAATCCTAGAGTTTACGAAGTTTTTTGGATAAAGACTAATTTATTTATTTTAACATAAAATATTATAAACATAATAATACCAGCTGTTGATATTTTTATATGTTTCATGTTATTTTATTATTATTTATTCATTGAGCTATATATTTAGGTTCTGCTTATTAGGTCCCCGCGCATAAATCTATCTATTTGGGTAGATCCCTGCACTGGATCATTAAATAACTGATAACATACAAATTCGATAAGGTTACGATAAGTAAATACTGTTCTAGATAAATATACTGCTATTTAATGGGTGTCCATAATATTTAAATAATGTTATATTATCAGCTTGCTTAAATTAAGTATAATGAATAAGCCTTACGCCTTATCACTATCAATAGTTATTACATGAAATTAGTTTAAGGACTTCTGACGTTGCCTCGTATAATGAAATTGCAGAAATCTAGAGTAATTTTAAAAATATTTAGTAACATGGTAATTTTAAATATACGCAGTTATTACATTTTAATACATCGAGCATATTTTTTGTGAGTACATTTGCGGAAATCGGTGTCAAAGGTCAATGTTTGTAAATTTAAAAAGAAACATTTCGAAAATAGTGGGATTGAAATATAAGTTTACTATTTTACTAACATAGCTGACGTATAACTGTAAATGATATTTATCTAAGTAAAATTTATCAATAGATTACTCTAAGTGGCTCGTCCGTCAGTATAGTGAACTTGGCAACGTCGCATTTGCTATTCCGCCATATTTGACTAATACAATCCAGCTAATTTAAGAAGACCTTCAAAACACAAAAAGATACCTACATGATATCATTCGACCGTGAAATTGATAATCAAAATAATTAAATAATTAAGAATTAAAATAAACGGGCTGAAAACCATAAAGGCTGAAAAACCACATGTTTATAAATATACCACTCCATCGAAGCACCGATGCACACAAAAGTCCATGTTTTTAGAATTAAATTTACACATACGATGACGTAATTTATAATGAATTTACAGGACTGACGTCGCATTATGCAATCCATGTACAATTAAAAAAATATTAGAATGTAAGAAATCTTATTATAATTTGAACAAAGACAATATTTTAATAATGTCCATGTCGCAATGAACTGCTTGTTTTGGGCATAAATACTATACCTAATATTCGTCGATACAATTAGCATTGAGAATTATTGTCCAGGTATCACTAATATAAAGTGTTGCGTTGTTATAAATTCAACATGTATGGCAGAAGTCAGTACAGCAACTGTTCATAGCCACTACTTTCAAGTAAATTAGTAGATACGGCCAGGTAATACAAACAGTGGGTGGCCGTTCACATTTCACAATATCTTTCTGCGCGGTGCGCTCTCGCCACGGATTGATAGAATGACGTCAGCCTTTTAGAACGGCAAGGCAAGATAGTCTGTCCTTCTTTTTTCGAGGTCACAAAGAGTACGATGCTCACTCACACTAACACAGTTATGCGTTCTATTTATGATCTGGCGTATAGTGACTCACAGATGTAGTCAAATACAATAAAGTACCTAACTACCTACCCAATTGAGAAGGATAATGTTTTTTATGAATGCGTTGTGTCTATCAATGAAAATAATGAAATTATATATCATTTAAATATAAACGAAAATGCCCTCTAATTTACACAAGCTTTTAGAAATGATTGCTTATAATTCCTATCGACCCAACACCCACAATACAAATTAGATAAGTAGCTCTTCAAATATATATTAGAATGTTTCTAATTATTCCACTGTTAAAGATGAAAACAATAAGAAATATAAAATGGATCATGCAATTGTAAAATGTACTCTTTATCATTAGTTCTAAAAACTGCAAAATTATTTAACGTCGCTTTCATTAGATTGCGACCGCCATTTTGACTTTCGTGATCTTATAAAAATAGCACAATTTATAAGGATAACAAAAACTATATAATTTAGGAACATGAATGTTAAAATATAAGTTGTCTCAATAAATTGTGTATATAATAATGCACGTGTGGCAAATTATTTCCTAAGCTTATGAAGCACTTTTATGTACAATAGGGGACACGCATTCAATATAATGGCCTAGCAAGTAAATAATAATTATTATAATTATTAAGTGTTACCAATCTTACATTTAAATGAACGATTCACTATGTGCGACTACTATACGCCATGTAAAATGGAATTCTTTCATAGCATTGCTGCATAAAGACGACGTAACAAATTCGAATACGCAGTATTGATTTCGGATTCGGACGACGACTGCAACAGAACGAAGGCAATATGCGTAGATGTTTAGTTCCCCATTTGGTCACGGATTACAAGTGGCGTTGGTGTAGCGGCGTATTTCAGTAAACAGTTAATTTCCGGTCATATCACTCTCTTTGTTTCTTAAATTGAGACATTTTACATCTATGTTAGTAGCAATACATTTTAATATATAAATATGTATTTTGAAATGTTAGAAAACATTGGTTTTGTTTCCTAAATACAATAAACACATCAAGGTTAAAGCTATCATAGGCTATAGAGTATGTATCATTGACAAATAATAGTATTACCAGATCTAGACAGCTTTTATTTTAAGGCTATGCATTATTAAATATTTATATTTCATGTAAGGATATATCTTTTAAGTATCGTTCTATCACATAATTAAGAACAGAAAATGATTTATCATTAATTTAATTTTATAGATAATACAACGAGATTTTTTTATAAATGTCATCTAGCATTTTTATCAAAATTCTGACAAATCATTTATGTCAATATTGCTTGAGTAGTCATATTTGTGATAACGATGATATTCACATTTAATCAGCTTAATAAAATAAAGGTATTTGCTAATCATTTTTAATTAAAGCTACTCTTTATATCGTATAAAGCGAATTGAATGAGCTGGATTATTCTAAGAGTCAAACAACATACTGCCAAGAGTAGAATGTCAATTTACTCTTTCGATTTCATAGCCTGATTGTTATTATTGTTTTCTGCAAGAAACAGTATCTTTTCACTATGTCTGAAGTCAACAATCCATTCGCGGGCTTGATTGGAGTTACTGAATCCTCACAGGAGCCGGACTATAACTCAGGAAGTGCTGATTTGGGAATAAACATCAAACCATCTATAGAAAATGAAGAAGTTAAAACTATTAATGGTATAGTTGAAAATGTTTTTCATTTTACTATTAATCTTAATGCTGTGGGAGAACATTCAGATAGACAGCTTATTTACCTGGAAGAACTGGCTCTGGCCATGAACCCAAGACTCCATATAGATTTGGAAGCATTAGAACAGGCTTTGTTTGAGCGACTTTTACTCATAGACACAGAGAAAAGCGTTATACCGAAAAATGTACGATCATACAAGGAGCATGTTATACAGAAGCAAGTATTTCCATATCTCTTCAGTTCAATGCAAAATATCCAAAGTTACGACCAATATAATAGCAATATGGTAAAGAATGCATTGGAGAAAATGAAGGAGCTGATATTTAGAAATGCAGTAACAGCTTTAAAACAACCAGCATTATTTGAGAACCAAGATTTCTCATTGCAACTAGTAGAACTTTTGCAACATGTAGATCCACAAAGTCATACATTCTTCTTAGATTTGGTGAAGGCATTTGTTTCTGATGGTGAGTATTTTATATTATTAAGAATCTCTATTGATTAGGATTACATGATGCTTCTGATACTTGGAATTAAATTATTAACTAATACTTAACAATTAGACATTTAAAATACACATACTATACATATATAATACTCCTATATAAGTCCATCTGTGTCACAACTAGAATGAATAATATCAAAAACACTACCTGAGGTTAAAACTCATCTCTCACACAATTTAATATCCTGGCCGGAAATCCAACCTAGGACCCATGCTCCCAGAGCCGGGGGTCTCTTGCATGTATGCCTTTGTCTCTATGTAACATTACTTAAAAGAATTGTTTTTTGAAATGACTGTAAAAATTAAAATATTTCTTTTGTGTGCTTTATAAGTATTCTCTCGTAATTTTCGTTTGTATAAAATAACTTTCCACAACAGATGTATTCTTTTGTGTTGGCTACATTGTCTAAAGAACTCTTGTGACAGTACACACTCATAAAAGTAAAGCTATTTTGGTTTCTTTGTATACACAATTGAGGAAAGTGATGAAACTGGGGAACTCAGCCAATACAATATAGCCTAAATAAGCGCTGGTCATGAGTAGTGCACATTTTCAAACTTTGTAGATTTCGTTTTTAAAACCAATAAAATGGCTTTTTGAGTTTCTCAAACTCAAACTATAATGCAATTGCTGAAAGGGCATCTTTTTATAATCACTTAAATAAATCAGATATGCAACTTGAAATCTGTTAAATTGCTTATTCGCTGTGTATTAGAATAATTAACAATAAGTGTTTAGTTAACTATGGTAGTAACATTTTTATAGAGAGTAATGCCAATAATTAATACACCAGCAAATGACAGCAAATTTCCAGATGCCAGATCCTATTTATAATGAAATATATTGTTTTATATCACAGCCGCCAACCCGCCAAATTTTCGTCATTTCTTTTTTTTCCTATTCTATATTATTTCTTTCGTGACATCTAACTCTGTGTTGCTGTGTATTTTAAGAGTGGAATAAATTGGGCCAAAACAGTTGAAATTTACTGGTTTTTTATATTCTAATTCCAATATTACATCCAATGCTTCCAGGTTCTGAAGAGTGCCACACTCAGCTGAATGAGACTATGCTCCCAGTCCTGAGGAGGCTTCATACACACATCAACAAATCAAATTTGATCAACCTGCCCATTTATATTTTACCTTCAGTACAAGTATTTGCAAGTAAGTATATTGCAAACAACTTTATTAGTAACTTTAAAATTAGAGTAATTCAAACCAAACGGAAGAAGAAACAGCTCGTACTGGTATTTTTGATTAATTTAATTTTGTATTAAATTTTGAATTCAATTGAATTTATTGATTGGTTTATATTTTAACTAAGGCTTAAACGCAATACTTTAAGTTTACAACTATATATTCAAAAATATTGCACTACCACATTCACAGCTTAAAATCGTTTACCTAAATTTAATTGCGACTAAAATAATTATTAACGACTCTGAATGCTGCATATAGGCATTTAATGCTTTTTATTTATTTATTAACTTGTATTTTATTTTTAATAATATGATATGAAACAACAATGAATTCAGACGTCATTTCCTTACAGGTAATCAGCATTTAGCTCCAATACTGATGGAGGCCTGTGAACCAAAAATTGAGAATAACGGAAGAGTGTACCAGGAGTCGGTGTTGGGTGCTCTACTTAGCTTATCCGTACTGCCACGAACACCACATGCAATGCATGAATTTTTCGACAATCCTATGGATCAGGTATCTATGCTAATATTATAGAGAGGAAAGATTTGTTTATGTGAGGAGAATAGGCTCTGAAACTATTGGGCCGATTTGAAAAATACTTTTGCCATTAGAATCCTAAATTATCCCTGATGAACATAGCCTATAAAATATTTTCAAAAACGTTAGGGAGTCATTACACGTTTTATAGAGGACATCAATATCCACAAATAAGTCCACAATGTATGTCTAACTGTTACAGTTAAGTAACTATAACTACTTTTTTCTTCGTGAACGAGGGCAGTTTCTAGTGTTATAGAAATTGTTTATTGCTCTTCAAACATAAAGTTTTGTTAACAACCTTGTATTTGGTAACCCTGTTTGCGAATCAATGGCCCCACCACAACTATTCCCGGCTTGAAAAGACATCATGACAAATGGATTTTGGCTTGTTCTCGGTTCATGAAAGTTATTTGTTATATATGTTGATTGTGCTATTTGTGGAGTCCAGGATACCTTTGAATACAAAGTGCTCGCTTTGCGCATAGGATCAGTAATATTGGGGCTACAGTCGGCCGATTCTCGTTTCATAAGTCGTAGCGATATCGTTACAACTTAGTCCTTGAAGCGCAATTTGACGTTCACATTCGCAATCGGTTTGCAACTGCACTCCAACGACATCCATCCGAAATTCGTTCATCAGCGAAATGTCAACTGTGTACCAATTTTGTACAGTTGATGTCCTATTGACGCATATATGAAAATATGTATACATAAATTATGTCGATCCGAAAGTCGTTCGTAACGACACGTCAACTGTATTCCGAACACATAGTTGTCACTTCTGAACTTGAATAACTTTGATTTTTTTTGGTAAAATGCGAATCGGCCACTAGGTTGATTGTTCATAAAAATATTCCAGGCTGCTACATCAATGATTGAATCTTCTATATGGAATGCATCTTCACATCTGACCAACAACTTGCATAAAATATTTCTGACTCTACTAAAAGCAGGCCCGCATATGAGGAACCGACTTTTGAAATGGATTGGCAAATGCTTGAAGTCAAATACTGCTAGAGGAAAACTATGGAACGTGCAGGTATGATTTATGTTCAACTAATCTACAAGTCAGTTGGTATATTAGTTAATGAACCTGACTGCTACACCGAAGGTTGTGGGTTCGATTCCCATCCGGTCAAAGTTTTCTGTGATGAACAGGCATGTTTGTTCTGTGTGTCTGTAGATATCTGTATAAGTATTTAAAAATATGTATGTTTATCAGTTGTCTGATCACCACAGTACACGCTGATGCTTAGTATGGGGTCAGATGCACACCATTTTCTCATGAAATTTTTACCACTGGCCGTCATTCATCCATTGCCCTCTAACCACTGTAACCTTACAATCGATAAAATCTGCCGGACACAGTTCACCGTTGAGGAGTTTCTCTATTTCAAATCATTGTTGAAAAGTTCCTCTGTTCAAGGTCAATGTTCAAAGGTTTATCTATCAAAAGACATGTCTTGAGGTGTTACTCAGTTGAATATCACCATTGGAGACATGTGTCGAAAGTTGAAGAGTTGCTCTGTTCCAATGAAATTGTCCATGAGGTGTTCCCCTGTTGGAAACCAACCCTCGGAACAGCATCCTGATCATGCTGAATGGTGTGGATTTCAGGCAGCGGAAATGAGTGCAGCAACCCTCACTTGTGTTACGGACGGCTTCATGTTGAATCTTGGTGCAGTGCTACTGCAGCTCTGCCAGCCATTCTGCAACACAGCTGAGGATCCCAAGTCCCTGAAGATAGACCCAACCTATGGTGCTGTGGCTGTAAGTTTTTAATCATGGAAATTACACATTTTTATATGGGTACTCATGATATGCATTCCGTCAGCTAATATTGTTACCATATGGCCTGCGGACCATGAGGTCCCTCAAGGCAGTGTTTGGCATTAATTTGTCAATTATTTTGTTAATTGAATAAAAAAGTAAATGCAATTAAATTAATGTATGTCAATTGTAACTCAGAATTAAATTAATTACAATTAAATTAATCGCAATTAAACTTTTAATTTTACCTTGTAATTAAATTAATTTGATTAACATAAATCATAATTAAAATAATTACAATTAACTTTTTTATTTGTTTTATGAAACAATTAGAACTAACAAATAATTAGTAAAAGATTTAAGAAAATGAATCTCTTTGTCTCAGACGAATAAAAAAGTGGTCAAAGGCTGTAAGTATAGTTTAATTTGTATAAATCTTTCTTTCTACATAAAAAAACATAATTGTTTTATTTGTTGCCAACATGTGTATTTAACCACAGGAATAGGTGGGGGGCCATTATTCTACTACCCGGAGCCATACTTATATATTAAATATTTACATATACTGGCTATATATGATATAGCACTATGTTTGTAATTGTTAGTTTTAATTAAAATTCACAAAACAATTAAAAATTGATTAATTGTTACTATTACAATTAACAACTAAATAATTGTTAATTGTATTTTTTCACAATTACAATTGATTAATTGTTAGTTGTTGTAGTTATATTTACCAATTAATCAATTGTTCATCTTTAAGAGTTCATGTAATTAAATTTGCCCAACACTGCCATAGGGTAACCCCCGGGTATGGTTCTTTAACAAAATAAATGCTTCTTCTTTTTCATCTATCATGAGTACGCAATAGCCTCTATATTATTCTTTATGTCACTCTCATATAGCCACAGAGTTCTAAAAACACATGAATAAAAAAATCTAAAAATTAAAAAGAAACACCGACCCAAAACAAAAAGCCTCAAAAAGTATGTACCTAATATTTCTTGTATACTATTAATCTAAATTTCAATACTGTATGCAATGTGTCCTAGAGGACTCGAAACAGATTTTTGTGCTGATTCCAAATTTGAATTCTTTTTTTTTATAAAATTTGCTGTTAAAAATAGAATGTTTATTTATCGTCGATATGTATTATGTTGTGATTTTCCAGCCAGAGCAGTGTGCATCGAAATCGGTGCATCTAGATTGTCTGTATAATGAAACATGCATGCTCCCTGCCCGGGAGGACGAAGAAGGGCGGTCGGTGGAACGCCCCACTGCAGAGTCCTACAACTTTGTCACCGAGTGTTTCTACATGACGCAGAAGTGTATTGATCTGGGTGAGGGACTTCATTTTTATTTTATTTTAACCTATAGCAACGACCATTATTTTATGCATATGTCTGTCTGTCCGAGCTTCACACGAAAACTACTAGACATATTTAGATAAAACTTACCATAATTGTTGTTTAAAACTTGAAAACGGTTATAAGGTAGGTTTTATCGTAGGAAATGGCTTTGTTCCCGCAGGAACACATAACTACTTTTTTCTGGTAAATGGTTCTTCCGAAGCGAAGTTAGGGCAGTTTCAAGTTGAAAATAAGAGTACAACTAAAAGATTGGATTATATGTTCTTGTAGTATTATAGCTTAGTCAATAACTTACAGTTTTGTAACTATGGCTGTGATTACGAATTTTCCACGGGACCCTAATACTAAATTACTAATATGCGCACTATGTCCAGGCGTACGCGTGTGCGCAGAGAAGATGTGGCGCGTGGGGCAGGAGCTGGGACGCGCACAGCGGGCGCTCTCGGACGCGCGCATGATGCTTGAGCCGGTGCGACAGCGAGCCAAACATCTCATGACCAAGTTAGTTGACATTGTACTTAGTTGATGTGAGGAAAGATAGACACCAGCATCACTGAAATAGCCAGGGCAAATAATAACACCAATATACTGCTTCGGGACGGGACACAGAAAAATAATAGGAACAAGTGTAACTTAGGCACGGGGTGATAGACTTGGGGAGAACTCAAACATGGCGTGGGAGACAGAAGAATAATGGGAACAAGGATGACATAGGCACGGGGTGATGGAAGAAGATGAGAACTCAACCGCCTGCCAGAACACAACTAGTTGTTTAATGGCTGATTCAAGCAAAAGTCTTACGACACCTTGGTCTGTCAGCGTGAAACTGAGGTTGGTATTCTAGGCCACCCCGATACAATACATTACTCTTATTCTGGTTGGATGGATGCTGATTTTAATTTTTGTTTTAAAAATTAATTGCCACTAGCTATCTACCTGCAGTGAGAGTAACCGCACTGCGAGCGTGGGAGATTAACGTTCAGAAACCCAAGCCCAGCAGTGGGGCGGGGATGGGTTGTGATGATGATGGTGACCAATTTGTAATCAAGTTAGTGCTAACTTATACAAAGTAAAACAAAAAAAAACATTATAATTTCAGATTCATCAGTCTGCGCTGTGCCCTCCTCGAGAACGATATGCTGACCAACCTGCACAGACTTCAGGCCACGACGTGCACCTGGCTCGTGCAGGTGGCCATCAGGACCAACCACGAGGGCCCACAGTCGAGTTACGCCCCAGCCACCCTCATGCCGATTAATATGCCTATAAGAACACCGCCGCCGGATACACTCAGGTTTACATTTTTATAATAATCCACACTAATAATAAAGAAAAAAGATTTGTATTTTTGTAATGAATGTACTCAAAAGGTACTGATCCGATTTAAAAAATGCTTTCACCATTAGAATGCTACATTATCACTGAGTGACATAGGCTATATAAATATCTAGAAAAAAAATAAGGATCGTCACTAAAATCCCCATTATTTGACCCAAGGAGGAAAAAAAGTACTGTAAAATGTCTTTGATAGCATTTTCTGCAGAAAAGGTTGATGAGAGATCAGAAAAATGTCCTATAAAACATAAAATATCCACCCATGCGAAGCTGGGGCGGCCTCTAGTGACTGATAAATGAACAGACTACAAATAAAACGAAAAAAAAAACGGTAAATAGTTTATTTAAAAAAACATACTTTTAATAATATCACAAGGTAACATAAAATGAAAGTTCCATAACTTATATTTACCATTTTTTACATCATATAAGGTTTTTACTTTAAAAATGCGTTCACTGGACGTAACTTTAAGCTAATAATCACTAGTTTTTACCGGTTTTCGTTAGGAGCAACCGATTTTCTCTAATTACAACTGGTTTTTACTAGTGAAAACCTGTTATCGCTAGTTACATCCAGTTTTCACTTTTAACAACCTGTTTTCGGTAGTTCTAACCATTTTGTGCTAGTTCTCACCGGTTTGTGCTAGTTCTAACCGGTTTGTGCTAGTTCTAACCGGTTTTCACTGGTAGTCTTTATAAATTTGAGCATAAACCGTTACAGATGTGTGCCGGAGTTCGTTTTAGAGAATATAGTGGTGTTGATCACGATGGCGCGGCGGACAGTGGGGGCCATCACTGAGGAGGCGGATGTTGCTGGCTTGCTGCAGCCGGCGCTCACCCTGGTCCTTACTTTCATGGGAGATTCATCACGCACCTACAACCCACATTTGAGGTAAGGTCTTTAATAGAACGAGAAGAAAGAAAGAGAAACGTATATTCGTGGTTTTGCCACAGCAAATATAAAACAAGGTTTATTAAAATATGTAATAATACAAAGTTTACTTATACGTAGGTCACTAAAAATTTTGCATAACTTAAAAAAACAACATAATAAATATGTTTATTGCTTTTCAAAATTTTACTCATAATTTCAGCTCCGTAATGTAAGGGGAAGTGTCTAATTAAGCTTGCAAGATTTCACTCTAATACTCAACAAGCAAATATAATAACATTCTAATATACAAACATACACTGCAAGTTAAATAAAAGTTTGTAAAAAGTATGTTATGTGTTATTCTAGTCTATAGCAGTGTTCGTTTTTGCGTGAAAAAACAAAACATCCACCCATGCTCGCAAAATTTCGCATTGATAATATTAGTAGGATTTCATTATATTTATTTAATTTCCCAGGGCGCGTCTCGCAGAGTGTTTGGAGGCCATGCTGCCCAATCACCCGGATGACCAGCAACCCCTCAGCAACCTGGCTTCCTTCTACAGAGAACAATTGTTCAAGGAACATCCCCATCGATTACAGGTAAAAACTTTAATTTTTTTGTTACCGAACGCAATACATTTTACTGTAGCTGTAGTTTTGGGGGAAGTATTTTTGTAACATAAATAGAAGTCGTTGCATCTAAATAACCTATCTAACTTGTTATTTTTTTATACTTATAATAGAACTTTAATGGGGTCAAATTTTTTAATTTTTTTTTTTTATTTTTTTGAAAATTTTGATGGAGGCCGGCTTTGTTATCAATATAGAGACCAAAGCAATTTTTTTTGGATTTTCGTCTGTCTGTCTGCTTGAGCTTCACGCTAAAACCACGGGACAGATTTAGTTACAATCCGTAGTTTACAACCGGAGAATGAGTATAGGATATGTTTTATCCCAGGAAATGGCTTAGTTCCCACAGGATTAAATTTATTATTGCAACTTCGAAACCAACGGATCAATTTAGATGAAATTTACCATGTTTGTAGATAATGTAAGGATAATTATTATAAGACTATTTATCCCAGAAAACTGCTTTCCCGTGGGATAATAGGTTAAAGTTATGGCAATTCTGAAACCACTGGATAACTCTTCTTCCGAAGCGAAGGGCGGGCAATCTCTAATTATGTAATATACATATATCATATTTCCATTAAATGAAAGATGTATGAAATAAAATTTTGTAACCATGACTTTGCTAGCTACATGTCAAACCCTGAAAAGGCACGCCATCACAAACAAGTGACTACAACATACCTAAAAACGTAAAAAAATCCAATAGTCTTGAATTTTTTTAGAATCAACTTTTTAGAGTAACTTGTAAGAGTTACGGCCTTATTTGGAAAACAATAATAGGACAAGTCATATTCATTATTCCGTAGAGATACGCCCTTATTTTTCCGTCATATTTTGAGGAACATATTGACAGTGTTTGAAATTTTTTTAAACGCTCGGTTTAGGTTTAACCGGTCGTTTGTTACAAAATTTTACCGGTTTTAAGAACTGGTTTAACACAATTTAAAATCTTTGTTTACCGAAACCGGTTTTTTATCAAACCTTGCTACCTACTAGGTCTCAAGGCGTTAAAGTTAGGCTATAATGACGTCATCGTTAACCCTCAGCTGGTCCCGTGCCTTCTGGACGTCTTCGTGGGCATCGAGATGACGGGGCAGAGCGTACAGTTCGAGCAGAAGTTCAACTACCGCCGGCCCATGTATCTCGTTATGGACTTCCTCTGGGACATTGATGAGCACCGAGACGCTTTCACGTGAGTTCATATATGTATATACACACACATTGTAAGCGGCCCGTGTCGTAAGAAAAAGAGTAATGCACATTTTTGATTAACGTTAATTTAATAAAGTTTTGATTTGATTTGATTTAAAATAATAAATTTTATAATTTTTTTCTTAAAAGACTTAAGTCTTTTAATGAAAACGTATGCTAAACTTTTTAACATGCCTTTTGTATACTTCCGTACAGTTAACCTTTTTCTCGAATACTATAAATAAACAAAAAATAAATATATTTTATAAATTTTGAACCCTTTTCTACGAATAGTATGCGGATGGATAATTTTTAAATTTGGAACAGTCAAACGCTGTATGAAGAAAGAGCGTAAAAATATTTTATTTAATAATGCAAAGCAAATACAAAAATTAATTTAATACCCACCTCACCATACACTGACATACACATTTGTCAATTTCAATACAACTGCGTACAGGGCCGGTACAAATAAGCACAAAGGTTGAGGAGTTTCTTTCACCGTTTCTGCTCCTTAAAATAGCACCTTTGGAAGCGATGGCAGATTAAGAACATGTTGACGTTCATAAGTGTATTTTTAATATCTACATGAATTTTAATACATAAATGAATTATGATAAAGACATTTTTTTATACTAGCCGACTGGCAAAGGAAGCAGAAGCCAACATGGAGGCTGTCCATCCTCCGATTTTCCTGCGGTTCGTGAACCTGCTGATGAACGACGCCATCTTCCTGCTTGACGAGGCGCTCGGCAACATGGCGCAGATCAGGACCATGCAGGCTGCGCAGTGAGTATATTGTAATATAATTTGGCTTCAGTCCATCAATGGCCGACCACTGAGCAGTGGTCTCATTGTGCAGAGGAGGCCTAGAGTATACTTCCACCACGCTGCTCTGGAATTGGCGGAGGAAGTTCAAACTTTCATTATCGTGTGTACCAAATATTAAAACGAAAAGTATTTTTATTGCAGTGAAATTATCTCAACCCATCACGGCCCACTAATGAGCACGGGTCTCTTCTTTGAATGAGAAGGTTAAGGCCATAGGCCACCACGCTGGCCAAGTGCGGATTGGCAGACTTCACACACCTTTGAGTTTTGCAAACTCC
>DWJZ01001826.1:0-21647 GCA_018249125.1 Asbolis capucinus
AGTTATCTGATCACCATAGCACAAGCTAACGCTTAGTTTGGGGTCAGATGGCCGTGTGTGAGTTGTCCAAAGGTATTTACTCATATTTACTTAAAAATATGCATAGTCAGAGTGGTGAACCATGGCCTGTACCCCTTACATTGTAAGAGGAGACACGAGCCCAGGAGTGAGACGGTTATGGATTGAGATGATGATGAGCCTCTTTTGTACTAGCACCGGGCCCAAAGCGAGGTTAGATTACCGGACAGATATATATGTGACATACAAATATTTACATACTGTAAGAAACCGCCTTAATACTTCTGTTATTTAGCAGAGTCCATCATTAGCAAGGGAGGGATCTAGACCAGAGATTTCGAACTTTCATAGACTACTTTCACAATTGTACTGTTTTGGTGAATCCTCTGCTACTGCTGGTCGTAATGAAATTGGATTAGTTTGAAAATTATAACATTTTTATTATTACTTAAAGCTTTATAAAGTTTTCCCATTTCCCTACTGGTTTAGAATTCGACCTCCTACTCGAGGGTCCGGGCTCGAATCCCAGGGCGCGCATATCTGGCTTTTCGGAGTTATGTTCGTTTTAAGCATTTGCTTTCGTTATAACGTCGACCTCCATCAAGACTTCCGTGGACCCCCAGTTCATCTGGACTTCTTCGAGAATCACTGATCAAGATCCAAAAGTCTACTTCCTTTAATAACATAAAAATCTTACCGTCCTCCCTGCAATGTTATTGTGAACGTTGATTTTAGATTGCAGATCGTCCACCTTCTCCCTGACATCTAGAAACTTCTTGGAAAACTCTATTCCGTACGCTAGATTGTGGGAGCATCCACTCCACTCCCATTTGTTGACTCTCTTTCTCCCTCTAGTGTCATGAGATGCTCGATAGCCCAGAGGGTCGCATCCGCAGGATAGAAGGTGGCCCTGAGCGCAGGCTCTAGCGACGGCATGGGCCACGCCGGCAGCGGTCAATGCGTAGAGGAAGGCTGATTCACGAAAACCTGCAAGAAAAGCATTCTGGATAGATGGATGACTCTTAAAAATTTATGCATATTGTTTAATTTATACATCTACAAAACAAATAAAATTGGAACAAATGCATGCATGTATGTATACACGGTATATATACCAAAATCACATATGTATGTGTATGTTTGTTCCGGCTAAGTTCCGAAACAGCTTGACCGATTTAGTCGGGACTTTCACTGGCTGACGTAATAAGGTTTAATTTAGGCTACTTTTATTTTAGAATTAAATCTGGGAAATAAACAATAACTAATTTCTTGATTTCCACGTTGACGAGGTCGCGGTTACAGCTAGATTAATCCTAAATGAAAGGGAGATTTAATGTCAGTCTATATCACAATAATATGCAAAATATTATTGCAAAGTCTAACTTATTGAGTTATACCAATCTATCAAATAATCACAGATGAAGAAAATTACAAATTTATGTCTGTATGACTACCCCTGTACTTGATAAAGACTAACATACTTTCGGGTCAAAGAATCGATTAATCATGATTTCATTTTCGTGAAATTTTATGTACTTTTGGAGACTATTAAAAATACTATACTGTGGTTATTGTACTTAGGAGATTTTACTCGGTGGTGGTACTACTTCTAAGTATACAGACAATCAAAGCAGAACCCGCAAGATAGTAAGGTATTATATGAAAAATTAAGTATTTTAAATAAATGATATGTTGTCATTTTGGCGTATTTTTTCTCATACAGCCGATGCGAATATTCACAAATTATCTTAAACGTCTGTATGTAAAATTTATTTACTATTGAATTTTCATGAACTCGCCTTATATTGCTTTTCGATATAACTGCTTGTTATCTAAACTATTCGCAAAGGTTCGTCGAGACGCACTTGTTTATCAATTTCCATTTATATACACCTGCGGTAGTAGGAACTGTGAGATAAACGCAGAGGTTGAGTTGCTAGAGGTGTCTACTCGGCAGTCATTTTTTTGGAACTATTTTATTATACCAGGATTTTGTGAAGTATATGGCATGCATTGGGTTTTTATCAAGATTGCTGGAGACTAGAGTCAACTATAGTTGGGTACTCTTCTTTTAATAATACCAAATTGAAATGGAATATGGATTGAATTCTGAAAATTAAAAACGGAACTATTTACTTTTGAGACAGAGCTTGATGTATAATCATTTAAATCATCTCGATTGGTTACGTTACTTTTGGCTAGTCGATGTAGAAAACTGATAGTACTCTCAGCATTTCTTGAAAAGTAATGAAATTTGCACTTTAATGCTATGTTAATCTTATAGATAACTAAATTAGATAACTAAAGCTAGTGCATTAAAAACATCTGAATAAAACATATGTATATAATAGGTATGTGCCGAGTATAGTCGGCTAGTCGGCCAAAGTCATAGTCGGAACATCCCTAACACATGTGCAACAAAAGATAATCTCCTCTTTTTGAAGTCGGTTAAAACATTTATAAGAGATTTGTATTAAGCGTAATTATTAAAAATAAAAAACTGTAGATTAACAATACAATTAATTTTCATTGCTAACTGTACCAGACAAAGAGTAATTGCTAAGGGCAATAGGTAGACTCAGCTAATGCTGACATACATACATTGCTTTGTGCATATTTTTACTCAACTCCCTCTTTTCCCAGAAATCTTGTGTTGGAGTTGCGACAATCGAGAATTATTACATAAAGTTTAAGATTAACTGTATTAAACATAATTAAATTAATGTCATATCCATTCCATCATTGACAGTGTTATATGCTGTTCTGTTTTCTTTATTTCCCTTATTCGGTGTGTGGCCGGCCTGTCTCGGATCGTAAGGTTGGTAAGTAAATTCCTGGCGCAACAAACACGCAATTCTGAATATGTAAGTAGGCATTGGAATTAATAATTATTGTAGATCTATAATCCCATATATTACAGGTTTTATTTTTAACATTATCTATGTTTTCTTTATAATTCTAAGCTTATGTTAAATCTGAGAATATTTTTTATGAGAATATTATCTTTCTCTATGATTTTAAGTCATATGAAAAATTAGAGATGTTACTTTTTTCTTATGATTCTCCTAAACAGTTCCGACTGCTAATTTGATCTTTCACTCTCATGTCAGCTGACTATTACTGCGATGGTCCGATTACGTGTGAAATGAACAATAAAAGTCTGAAGAACTATTCGCCTTTTATTGAATATCCCAACATAATAATAAAATTTAGTATCAAACCTTTAATGAAATCCGTTCGCGTATACGCATTTAATATAAATACCAAGAGATGTCCCAATCATCCATACAGTATCTA
Organism: Asbolis capucinus; assembly: GCA_018249125.1. Taxonomy (NCBI): domain Eukaryota; kingdom Metazoa; phylum Arthropoda; class Insecta; order Lepidoptera; family Hesperiidae; genus Asbolis; species Asbolis capucinus. Next base: position 3,316 of record DWJZ01001826.1, read on the forward strand.
TCATATGCAATATAAAACAATGAAAGCAATGGAGTCGCATCGCATGAATCGCATCACGGAACGCGGAACGATTCAGATCTCCATTTATCTATTTTATTGCAATAAATTAAATACTGAATCCATTCGAGATTCAAAGATAAGCCATCGGACTCGCACAATGTAATCTTTTTACCATAAACAGCTTGATAGCTGATTTGCATTTGACTTAGGTATGGCATACCCTGTGTTTAGTTAATTGTGTTCAGCTGTAACTCTTGCAAGGTTAATAATGTGCTATTCTTGCTATTTCATTGTGTTAAACAGAATGGACCTTTCTTGATGTTGGCATTAAAGCGATTTTAAGAGCTATCCGCATTTAATAGGCAATTAAGCTACTGTTAAGTGCTCGACCACCTGTTTACGAAGCCTGGTTTTTGTTGTGTTCGAATAATCTGCAACTGATACGCACTTAATTGCGATTATTGCTTGTGTTTCGTTGCACTGGGGGTATGAGAATACATTAATCGGTAATGTACTCGCCTACAAATTGCTGTTTTGGAAATGTATTGATATCACAGCCCTTTATATGACGGTATCTATGTATGTTTATGTATGATGTGGTTGTTTGTCTCGTTGCTAGAAACAGAGTTCTATATTAAAATCTTTTTGCGTGTTTTTTAACATATTATAATTTATGCGACGTTGTAGTGAACATGCCTGGAACAATGAGACTCGGGCTCGATTTCCGACCGGCAGATAATTTGTGACAGGTAAATATTTGATCTCAGGTTATTTCTGTTTTTTATGCGTACCGTAATAATTAGTTATTTAGCCTATCATTCAAAAGTTTTTGAAATTATCTTACTTAAGAATCCAGTTGAAACTAAATCCTTTTTGCATTAAGAATACCATTAATACTGTAAATCAGGTTGACGCATGAAATGTGTTTTTTTACAACATTTTGATCCCGATTTTGAGTTGTAATGAATAATATAACCAAACACCAACAGAATCAGACATTGAAATATGTTTAGCCGTGAGTGCCCTGACTCACAAATTAATTCGATTGTGAGTAAGGGATACAAGGAACGGATAATTCCTTATCTATGTGGATTAGCGGCTGCCGGTCGAATGGAACTAATTGCTTCAGAGAGATAAATTTTATTGAAATAATGGTGTTTTTATCCGATAACTCGTCGCGTTACTTATGGATTTTCCAAAAGAAATTATACTTAATATTAAAGTTCTTAAGAATGCTTTTACAATAAAAGGGCAAGTGTCATTTGTTTTGTGGTTTAACCTTGTAGTTTCATCTTAGTTTCAACCGATTATTAGAAAATATCTTATCGAGCCCTTTCAGTGTGTGACGTCCGGTTAAAGTATTAATTTAATTAAATGACATGAAATAGCTTTCTTACTTACTGTTTGCTCGATATACTTGCTTATAAGTTAAATGGTAAATTGGTTTATTTATCTCAAGCAATATCAAATAAATTTTACAGAAGCATGAAATTTTGCCAAAGCAAGAAATTGTCTTAAACAACATTATCGTAGTAATATCATTGGGTATAGATTTAAGGTTTTTTAAATACAAATTCAGAGTCAAGCTCCGCCAAATACAAATTTAAAACAAGCCCTCAATCCACCACCAATATTTATTTCTTATTTTATTGCATATTTTTCTACAAATTTCATAACTTTTTTTATTAACTAAAAAATGTATTTTATTTTTACATAAATATAGATTTTTCAACTAAAACAACACATGTTAACATTAAACTTAGGAGGTAAATACGGCCTGCAATTATGTTGAGATTATTGGTGAACTTAAATTCGTGTACTTTAGAGAATAAATACATCTGAACTTGTTATCATTTTCCTAATAAAACCGCTTAATCTAAAACCACATACAAGTACCTACCAACAATATTTGCACGCGTAACTCATAATAGGGCAATAAGCAACGAAAAAACTGTTCTAGGTCATCAAACCGTGCAAAAACACAACGTGATTTAGGACGATACGCATATTATAAAATAATAATCATTATAAATCAGGCATTATCTGCACAATGATCTTTCCGACATTAAAATCGTCTACATACTGCGCGTTTATAGCATACGATTAATTCCGGATTGAAAAAGTAAAAATTTAAAAGTGATTGTTTTTAGTAAGCATGGCGTACCTTACTCAGCCTAGAAGCAGAGTTTTTTGTATGTGGTACTAAGGTCTACCCCCTTGGATACGTGTAACTCCAGACTATAATGTATCCTATTGCCAGATTTCATTCATATCCGAATAGCAGTTTTTGCATGAAGCAGTAACAAATATCCATCCATCCTCACAAACTTTCGCATTTATAATATTAGTAGGATATAAATGTTTAGGTATTCTCTTGTTATGGGAATTGTTATTTACGTTGTCTATGCCACTCACAATACAGAATATGTTAGTGTTAAATGAGATTGTATTTAAGCATTTAATATAATATTTTTAGTTCTCATACAAATTTGCATGTATAATGTTGTATGAAAAACATGCAATATTCATTTACAACATACACGGTAACGGTATGTGACGATTTGACAATTCCATCCGAACAAAAACATCGTGAGTTATAAACGAGGAGACCATCATTTGAGATCGAGTATCGGGAGACAACGAATGTTATGGGGTACCGTCCAAATAGGGTGATGTTATTGTTTATTTATGTTGAGTCCGTTCCAAGCTTTTTCCGAGTCGTCAGTGACAAATTTATATTTGTTGAGCAGTGGCGACGCGATAGTATCGATATGTCGCGATTTATAGCACGCACCGATGATCGATTTTGATTCCGAGATTGGTGTCTGGGCTGTTTGGATGGGGAACGAATAGACAGAACTACTCAATGTGTCCTTTAAAATTATGATTATTGTGTTGTATGTAACTGTAGTAATCGGTTACGTTAATTATCATAGTTATCTTTTAGTGGGTGTTCCGAATTTGGGAACTAAGGGGCGTCAATCTGGATTTGTATTTGGAAGGGGGGAACTTATAATGGATTTTAGAGACTTTATTGATATCAGTAGCTTTATCAAGCATAGCATGTGAAATATATCTATATATATATATGTATGTATATGATATGTTGTTGGCATGCCTTTTCATAAATAAATATATGAGTAGTAGAGATGATTTTTTTTTAAATATTCAATAGATAAGTTTATTAACAATTAGTAATTTATTTACAAAAAATATCAATATTTGTGACAATAATAAAACGTTTTCTGTCGGGCTTACATCGTTTTTATCATAATTTAATTCAGCATCAAAATTTAACAGTAACAATGATGCATAGGCGTTTATTTTTTACATCGAACTATTTATATTTGCCGTCATTACTTATATGAATATGAATGATTTTTTTAACCCACCCACCCATGAGCAAGGGGCAGTATGTAAATTCCGAAGTGTTTAAAAGGTATTGCCCAAGAATTTCTCCGCAAAAACCTTGTAACCTACAACCACGAGTGACATTGTGATCCTTAGTTCTCCTAATTAAGTACGAGACCCAAAATAGAGCTGTTTTTAATGTTTTAAGCTAATTTCGGACTACGATTGGCAGATGCATTACTGTATATTTATTTATTATGTTGCAACAACAATGTAGTTTATTTATTAGTTGCTTAATAGGAAAAAAGTAAATTCGCCTCAATTACAGAGGCAAACTCAAACACATTATGTCATCAATAATTAAAAATAAAACAAAAATATTTTAGTGAGCAAAATTTACCTTTTGATATAAAGTGGTAATGTAATCTGATATAAATTACACATTTTTAGTGATAAAGTAATTGTAAAGATAATATTGACAGGCCGGTTGGTGTAGTTGTTGGTGAACTTGACTGCTACACCGAAGGTCATGGGTTCGATTCCCACCAAGCGTCAGCTTGTACTATGGTGATCAGACAACTGATAAATATCATACATAAATACTATTTAAATATGTACTTATATAGATATTTACACCCAGACACACAGAACAAATCTGTACTTGCTTCGGCTGTCAAATACTAAATACTAAACTCTGTGGCTGTCAAATACTAAATACTAAATAAACTCATCACAGAATAATTTGACCTGGGTGTGAATCGAACCCACGACCTTCGGTGTAGCAGTCAGGTTCACTAACCACTAGCCAAACCGGCCTGTGGTAAGATCTATTTTCGACTGGCAAGCTCGTGGCAAATCCTTCAATCGACTAATGAATTCTGGTTATACAATCGAGGCTTTTTCGTCCTGAATGCTCTGAATTTCGAACTGGTGACAGATTTTAAATTCTTCCCTTACACTTGTAGCATTGGTTTTTTCGTCGTGTTTATATTAATATTGCATGATATGTAATTATTTTCGCTACGTACAAGAAAACCTGATATACGATACTCTGCAAGTTAAATTTTGAATTTGTTTAAAATGTCCCAAAATGAATGGTACTGTAAAACATTGTGCTATATTAACGCGCTTTTATTTTATTGATATGTAAAGAATTTAAGATATCTTCAAAATTTTTCGTTCACTTCTATTTATGATGTTAATTCTTTATGATTTTTATATAATTAGATAAATTGGTGCGTTCTGGGGGGCAAAGAACAGGGATGGGGTAGAGAGGAAGGCTGAACTTGATATCCTTGTACTGGTCTGATGATGAAGATTGTAATGGGAATGATAATGCTGATGTAGAAACACTTTCTTACCCAAACACACTTACCTATTCTACGGAGCTGAAGAGTAACACATTGCTAGTGTTCCGATGAATGATTTTGTAGGATTTACGTCATATATACAAATTTAATTATTAATAAGTACTTTTTTATCCTTTTGGTATATTTAAGTAAGATTTTTTTAAATGTTGGTAACTATAGAAATCTTTTTATTTGCATTTTATTGTAGCAGCTCGATCGAATCCAATTTGACCGCAAATCAGTAGAGCTCGTCTCACCCGCGACGACAGCGCCATTTCGATTCCGCGAAGTGCGGATTAAATTGGCAAATCTACATTCGAGCCATACAAGGTAACTCGGCGCCGGTGCGGAAAAAAATTCACAAGCTAAGTAAATACAAATTTCAATTATAATTTTAAAGTTTTATCATGCCCGATTCTTTATTTAAAAATGTACGGTTGGAGGCGAACATTGATTTAATGGGATGCGCATACTGATAGGTTTTTCCGTCGTTCGACGGCGGTGGTCGACTTTTTCCGGCGTGTTACATAGTTTTTGATGTGCGTACACCGCTGCGTCCGACGCATGTGCCTGCGAATCTCCCGTGATTTACGATTCCGCACTGCGAATTCAAAATCGTTTTTCACGATCGTTCTCGCTTTTAAATCGGTAGCCTATAAATCTGGTGATAATGTAAATTAACTTGAGACGTTTTCTGTTTTGCTCGCATATTTCGATTTACAAGTTTACTTTGTTAATTAAATAAATAAATCATTTGTATAGATAAGTATATAATATACACTTTATTTTGGATTTTATTCTTGTACCTTATTAATGTAATTATACCTCTTCCATTAAAGAAGAATTTGCGGCGCTTGTTATTGAAACTATGGATTTATGGTCATCCGACATGACAGCTTTTATGAAAGAAATGTTGAGACTATTGATCCCTGGTGCCCAGAAGGCTGGCAACTATTTCGCTCGAAGAATTAGTTTAGCAGTCCAACGGGGTAATGCTGCCAGCGTTCTTGGTACAATGACCCAGGTAGGATTTTAGATTTCTTTTAAATATAATTTTAGTTTAGTTTAAATTTGAGATTTAATTTTATTTTGTTTATATATCTGTATATACTTAGGTTTGTTAATATATTAGTACTAGTTTAAATATTTACTGCAAAATAATTAAATAAATAATTATTATACATAATTTTAAAACACAGCTAATTCATTAATATTGAGTTGTTCCACAAACGAAAACAATGCGACAGGCTTGTTACCTTAATACATTGGGGGCGTCAGTTTTTGGTTTACTTTACGACGCCATCTTGTCAAACTTACGTCAAAAGTTCTATGATTTTCCTTACGATTAAACTTCTGAATGATTAATCTATGCCGTATAATATATGACAATTAAAAAATTGGCTTTTTTATATTAGTATTGATTATATTATGATAAAATATTTAATGAATTTCCAATATATTTGTATTTACGTGTGGCGTATTATAACTCCACTTTTTTATTTTGTTATTTATTCGTTTTTTTTTTTATTTCAATAGAGGATTTCGCAAAAGACTAATTGACAGACTAAATGATAAGTGTATCAATTAGTATAGTTTATAAGGATCGATTTTAGGGGCTCATTGCGTACCTATATATAGTTATTATTTTATAAAATAATATCGGTTGATTCGTCAACATGTTGATGTTTTGCGTTCACTAATTCGGGTTCGTATGGAATGCACTGAAGCTGAGTGTTGCGAATCGCTAATCACCAAAACCTAACGACCAGTTCGACCTCGGTGTGACCAGCCTTCGAAACCTAATCTTTTAACAGGTATATTTGAATCAGGAATTTATAACATCCATACATATTAATACATAATTTTAAACTTGATTCATCCTGGACTGTGTACAATATGTTATGGGTACTCACGATATGTTTTTCGCACCGATATTTCAACCCAATCATGGTTCCGGTTGAACTGTCAGCATAACATAATATAATATCAATATTTGTACGCTTCCAATCAAAGTTTCAAATTTAAGTAATGAACTGTGTTCTAGCTGGTTTGACTCTGTGGTTGAATTGTCCCAGGTTTGATTTTTGTCCACGATACTTGTCACAGATGAATTGCTTCTTTTGAGTTTGTTATTTGTGATTGAGGTGTAATTAGGTACCAGGTGGCATAAAAAATCCTAGTAGTCTTGGTATAAGGGTTTTAGTGTATAAGGGCTTAGTAAAAACAAGCTTTATTAAGTTGTTAAAAACACAAGCTTTGATTCCTAGTACGAATAATCCTAATACGAGAGTCCTAATACGAAGGTACACATAAAATTTCATAACTATATCGCTAACCTTGACGAGATCCCTTTTATGCCAATCCTGAACGTAGTATCAGGTCATGCTTATCATAAAAATGCATTGTTATCAGGACGGAAATTTTATGTAAAATTTCAGCTCCGTAGTGTAAAAGGAAGTGGGTCTAATTAAGCTTGCAAGATTTGACCCGAAAGTTTAACAATAAAATATATTAATATACAAATATGCACAGCATAAAGGGTTTTTTTAAGTACGATACTTGTCCGTATATTGTTATTTACTTAATGTCGGCCCAAGCAAAATAAATGATTATTGTATATATATTATTGCGATTGACTCTCAATTAATCAAAAATAATTATGTGTGAATTTATGATTTACTACTCTGTAAAAACATATTTGTAAGTTGAGTCTTTCAGCATCTGATCTAATAGAAGGCATCTCCAAATAAATCTAGCGGATACACCCTGGCTTCATCAGATCGTCAGTCATTGTTCTAGGCTCCTTTTTCCATGCCGTGGCCTCCATTCGAAGACCATTTTATCCCACTATGTCAGAGGGTAATGTTTTTCAAGCACATGTATGTAGTTTCTATGTACATTTCTTTAGCATGCTCTATAGCCCAGTTGAATTTTGACATAAAGTGTCAGTGAATTCGTCGGAATTATAATACTGACAGAGCCTTAATAAATTTTCAAATTGTCGCCTATAATGTATTCATATGTTCTGTACATTAATACGTTATAATTTGACGTTTTTTTCATAAAATATAATCTGCGATTCACTACCCGCCCATTAGGATTACGGGCTTAATATAACACATACCATTTTTTTTATTAATATGGTTTTCTTGTACTTACGCTTGCTAGGGGTTCGGGGTTCAATATTATGGCAGGACCAAGTTAATGTTACAGATAAGGCATATAGTAGCCCAAGATTTACTAATATTTTTAAAGACAATCCTACAAGATAAGTTTGGCCATTGACATTTCAACCTACATGGTAATTTAGTGAGATTATTAGGTATTAAATCTGTTATGCATACCTAAATGTTTGCCTTTGAAATAACGTATCAAATTAGTCTCCAAAACCCATAATAATCAAGCATATTTATTGTAGTAATTTATGGGCATATGAAACTTCAAAATTAAGGTTAGTCTTCTTTAAAAGAGCATAAAATAAAATTAAGGCAATTTACGTCCGATGACTGCTCCATTAAGGCGAGAATCCCAAATTTTGCAATATCATTTATACCGTCCTCGAGTTAATTAACTCTTAAAAGCGGTCTTTATAATCCGATGGAACAAAGATGTGAAACAAAAAATCCCCACTCGACGTCACGTTCGAAACTGGGAACTGTGGTCTAAGATCATATTTTTATGGGGCCTTTTGTACGTTTTTTCTCACAGTTGAAAGGCATCTGAAGGAGCACGATTCAGTAACGCACCGGGATGATGTTATCTCCACCATTAGAAGGCTGGGCCACATCAGCATTCAGACATTTCGACACGTTCCGCCCTTGTTTAAACCACGATGTTATTTTAGGTCATCAAAGATGCCCAGTCACGATACGTGAATTTAAAATATTTTGACGCGTGTGACAACGCACTGCAATATTTTTTGTGCAGACGCCAGCGAAATGGCAAAAATAAATTTTGATCAAACTTCAAAATTAAGTCATCACACGCCCAGAAACAAAATTCCCACGACGTGCCGTCAGATAACACGATTTAACAACGCATCTCGTTTTTGCAGCATCATAACAACACATTGTCGTCGGTGAACACGTTGATGATATAAAATGCCAATAAATGTCACTTTTTTATGACACGTTCGCGCTCTGAAACCACGTCACGTGCGCTCGCGCCGCTTGATCTGTATCGACGTGGCGAGCTCGCCACCCTCACTGCCATTCTGTCATGTCACAGCGACATCTGACGCGTCATCTGACATCTCAGCCTAATCTCGCCTCCATCACTGGCTATTAACGCTAGAGGCGAAACATTTTCTTACAATTGTCTCATTAGCTGCACAAAGGTCATTAAATCGTCTACATTGTCGCGCTGGCATTGTACCAGCGTCACGTACAACAAGCGCGCTAACAACGTGTGGAGGATCTCAGGGAAGCGAAACGAATGCCGTGATCTATTCCGAATGCCATCCGTCCTTTCATCTACGTATATACCATCCGGCAAAAAATCCAACATCCCAAATCATTATTATCTTTCTTCGTCGATCATCGATCGCCTTTATCCCATTTGAAAGACTCTCTCGATTTGTTCTTGGGCCTTTTTTCGTTTCGTTCACCAGTCGGCGTTTCAATTCGGTCCCATAACAATAGCAGAGTTAAGAAAGATGTTTAAGTGTTTAGTTACGCTATTTTTTCACTATTTTTCAATCTAAACGGAATCGTGTATTTGAAGGGCCGGAAGGTGTCGTCATGGAGAGTTATCAATACTAACAGTCTCCTATGTGTCTCGCATAATAGACCGAGTAACATATTTAGGGATAATCCTAAGATAATTTATGTGTTAATCTTTAAGTTGGACTAAAGCTGCCAGATAATACGTTAAGGTGCATTTAGCACGAGTAAGAGGGGAACTATTAAAGGAAGGGTTTATAGTGAATTCCCAGGTGTTACTAATGCGCGTGCACCCATTAAGGGCGTGATGGAAATCAAGAGAGTCTGATGGAGCTCGAGCTGAGGCAATTCCAGTTAAAATATTAATTGGTAGAGGCTAGAGGTGCGGGGGGAAGGTGCGGTCGGACGCACACGTAGCGTGAAATCGCGGGCCGCGGGAGCGGGGTACACCTGGCCGAGGAGTTATTTGTTGTCTCTCATCCAGCATGCTCGTAAATTTTCACGTCAACGTGTGCGATGATTGTGGAAAAAATAAGGTCGACAAAGCCTTTTCACACCCGGAGATACAGAAATAAAGACGTTCTGTAAATATATATTTGAAACCCGGCTGATCCCCGGTCCTCGCCGGTGGTATCTTAATATGCGTGAATAATTTTTCGTCGTAATAAATTCGAATTGAAATGGTCGATTGCGATTGGTTTGAAAGTTTAGTTGCGTTTATTTTAATAAAAATTTAATGTGATGTTACATGTCGTTCAGGACTGGTTTTGGCATTATGTAGATGCTGATGGCTACCACCTACGTGCATGAAAGTTAGTAGCGTCCCACGATGGCTGATGATATAAATAAAAATATGGCTTTATAAGATTTTTATGCAGTTGTTGATATTTGTAGGGATCCGTAGACTGAGGGTTGTTTAGGAAAATAATTCGTTCAGAAATGTCATAGCGTCTTTCTCTATAATTAAGTGCAGATTGTCTTATATTTTGAATAGTCGTTTCAAAATAATTCCTCACTCGCTCTGACAAATAATAAATATTCAAATCTTACATTTTCAAATATTGCTTTTTATCATTCAATATTTTAAAATACAAACAATATTTAAATAAACAAATGGTGAAATCATGATTACGTAACTAAAAATAGACATTCTTAATTATCGAACTACATAACATAAGACCGTGTCGGGCGAAATGTTTGTGGCAGAACATTAGGCCATTTGACCTCATAGGTTATAGACATGCGCGATGTAAAGACTGACAATTTCCATTTATGTATGGAATAGGACAAGTACCGTCAATTGTTTTTGCTTCTCATACCAGTTTTTAACTGAATTTTTTTTCTTTATACACTTAAAGTGTAAGAAATTTTATATATATATATATATATATATATATATATATATATCGATATAAATATATAATATATCGACTATTTTATCTAAATATATTGTCTCTTTTGGATGTTTCTCACTCTTTCACGAAAATAGGTACTACTGAACAGATCAAAATTTAAGTTGGCAGAGAGTAAAATTATAATTTGGATTAACTCATAAGCTTCTTCTTATCACCATACCACGCGTGTAAAGCCGCGTGCAGAGACTAGTTATGTTATAAATCCTATTAATGTTATTAATGTGAAAGAGGGCGAATGGACGGATGGATGCTTGTTATCCATTCGGCAAAAACGACTGAACAGATCTGAATGAAATTTACTACAACTGTAGATTATAGTTTGGAATGCTGGATAGGCTACTTTTTATTAAGATACCATGCGGGTGAAGCCGCGTGAAGACCGTAGTTATATAATAAAACAAAATGAATTAAAAACTTACCTCTTTTCATAATTCCACTCGCATGAGGATTGGATCTCTTGGTCGTAAGACTGGAACAGTTCCACCGATGCCATCGAAACTGGTGCTGACACTCCTTAACCGCCAGTTGGAGGCCTTCGAAGGCCACTGCTGCTGTGTCAGCTGCTTCGTGACACACGGCCCTCTGCTCCCTGGTCAGGCCTCCGACGAGACGGCAGGTGAGAGCTGAGTTGAGGTCCAGGTTGTCAGGAAGCAGATTGTCTCGTGAACTGTTGAAAATTCTTTAGTTAAATATTTTTTTTATTAGTTATTCTGTATAGTAACTTTACTATATATAATCATTATATTATTCATTATGTGAGCTATTCGTATGAAATAATTTGACTTTGACCTTATATAAAGCTATGAGATGTTGCGATACCTATCTTTATTTATGAACTAGGGCCTCGGGTCTAGGGTCCCTTGGCTTCGCCCGCGTGCTATGTTGATAAAAAGTAGGCTATGTATTATTTTAGATAATCTATCCCTGTATCAAATTTCATTCAAATCCGTTCAGTAGTTTATGTGTGATGAAGTACCAAACATCCATCTATCTATCCTTACAAACTTTAAATATTAGTAAGACTAGTAACTGCCCACCCTTTTTTGGTATAGCGAAGTGTCCTAGATGGGAATTTTAAAATGTCGCAGGCTCATGGATGGATGGATACTACTGTTATCACTTTAAGTATAACAAATATTTTAATTAAAATTTTGTTACAAAGCGAAATTCGTTTACAAGGAACAGCGTAAATATTGACGTACAGATTTTTTCGTGAACAAACTCGTTCCTACTCATTTTTTAGTAATTTAACGTTAAATATTTTAACGTATAAAATTATTTCAATAAATTTATCGTCTATAACAGAGATATCAAAAATAATTGTAAATCAGGCTTTTATATGAGTGTTTCTATCCATAAAATTGTTTTAATTAGACACATCTAAAATATTTAGACGACAGAGTAATTAATTTATCGAAAATAGATGGTATCTCGTGTTTGGAATAGTTTAGTAATGAAACAATTTGTATTAACTCCAGGGTTTGATCAAATATTTCTTAAGTATTTAGCTACTGTTCGAATGGAATGGCGGTTAAGCTTTTCCGTTAATAATGCGATGAATATAATATTGATAATGTATTATGGGTTCAAAAACAAACCATGTAAGTTCTGCAGTAAAAAGGGAAAGGAATAGGGGCCGGTTGCGATTTTAAGCGATTCAAAAAGTTAAGTCAATTCGCACTTGGCCAGCGTGGTAGACTATGGTTTGCAGAGCCCTCGAATTGTGAGAGGAAACGAGCGGAGTAATGAGACAATTGTCGCAATGAATGTCGCCATTTATGTCAAAGATTTAGCTGATTATTCGACGTATTTTCCGCTATACATTCTTTCGGGATTCCTTTGATAATTAAAAACCCTATCGGATCGAAATATAATATTGTATATCGACCACTTATTTTATATCATAATTTCAACCCATGACGGCCCACTGTTGAGCACGGTCCTCTTCTCTGAATGAGAAGGTTAAGGTCATAGTCCACCACGCTGGCCAATTGCGAATTGGCAAACTTCACACACCTTTGAGTTTTGCAAATTCCCGGGCATGCAGGTTTCCTCACGATATTTTCCTTCACCGTTATGGCGAGTGACACTTAAATGCTAAAAATGCACGAACTCCGAAATGTCAGAAGTGCGCGCCCTGGGATTTGAACCCGGACCCCCTGAGTACGAGGCCAACTTCTTAACCACTAGGCTATCACCGCTTTTGTTTTATATAGATTTGTCAAAGTTGAATGTGCACATAATATTGAAATGCTAATGTATTGCTGAGAGTTCAAGTTCTGCACCAATTAAAAAATTCCAAAGGTTATGTGCGTATTACAAAATTAATCTTTATTATAACTTTCTTCGGTATATGTAAATATTGCGAGCAAGCACGTGCACACCGGAGGATTCCTTGAGATTAGGTAGGTGTTCTATACCTTTAGCCCTTACACGAAGGTATTATAGATCAGAAATCTCTCCGAATTCTGTTATTAATCTAAAAAATTGGTGCTTTTAAATTGTCGTATCCCAATATCAACGGGACCCCTATTACTAAGGGTTCTTTAGCCGTCATTCAAAGTGCTGTAACTGTGGAAACGATACTGAGACTTCAACTCTGTGTTGCAACTTATGACCATTTTCTCATTCTGTTGATCGAAAAAACGTGAAATGTACTGAGCCCTAAAGTAAATAAAGTATTTTGTTCTAGTTCAAAGTTTCTCAGCGGTACAAATTGTTTACTCTAACTTCGTTCTCTGACTTCGTAGAAGGCTTTGTTATCAGTTAAATTGTACTTCGTCGGACGTAACTCTTAGTTACAGAAAATGATTATAAATAGTGGAGAACACAGAAGACCTGTCTAAGGCTGTCTGTTTCTTACATTGATTTTCTTCATAATAATAAATAAAACCCTAGAATCGAAATATAAAAACACGAATTTTCTGAAAATCATTTTACCTTTTATATCAAAAAAATATGTTTTGAAAGTTATATTTAACTGTATATTTTTTCCTTATACGATTCTGTACCACATAGTCATATTATTTGTATTTGTGTCTTCACATTTGTAGGCATGCTTACACAAAAAAGATTAAAATAATTGAATATCGATTTAGTTGAGACCTAATAAATTTAGTTATAATGTTTGCCGCTAGATGGCGGTACGCAACTCAGTTTACAAAGCACTGTTCCTATTAAATAAGGAACACAAGACAATACTGACCAACGACAAACATCGTTTTCCGTTTGCTTAACTGCCTGAGTTATCTCGTTGACTTCCCACGGTCGAGGAATGCTGGGTGTCATTAAAGAGTGGAAGACGAATTATAACGCTTAATGATCTTAATGAAACACACTCATTATTAGTACTATATTGTTATTGCTATAATTTGCGATTTTTTTTATTATCGCCTATATTTTGATGGATCCTATGGCCAAGGTGCAAAATCAGAACTTCGATAGACTTTGAAAGTGTAAATTTTATATATTTTGTATATGCTACAAGTGTAAATTATGAAAATTTGCATAGTACTATGTATTTTTTTCAGAGAATGTCCTTAATTACAGTTCATGAAAGCGATTAATACAAAGAGTGAAAATGTTCAAATTGTTGCATTGGCATAATATATACATCCGCCATCGATTTTCTGGCATTAGAAAGTCGGCAATTGTATGGTTTAGCCTATATGTGATCATTGAGTTTCACTGCTTCCAGAAGCAGTGGAACTCTTGGATAGGGACCAAAATGGAAGGGGGTAGGTAACCTGGAGGGTTGGAAGCAACCTAGATTTTCTGAATTTAATACTTAAAATACGTACATTTTAAACAACTAATACGTAATATCCAGATTCCAAGATGGCAACTACCGCCCCACCTGTTGTAGAACTCTGTGCGACAACTGAGAATAAACCTAATCTTACGAAGTGTTTCAATAATCTCGTGTTAGCTTCAATAACTCATGGCCCACTACTGAGCACGGGCCTCACAATGTGAGGGGTCAGGCTATAGCCTGGCCATCTGTTGATTGGTGTACTTCACATACCTTTGTGATCTTTAGGCAGAACTCTTTGGAGTGCACGTTTCAACTTCTGTTAACATAACTTTGAAAATTAGAAGTACGCACAGGATTTAAATTCAAGGACCTAACGAGACTAATGTTCAAACTATCACTGCTACGTACAACAATTAAATGTATCCCGTAACTATTAAAACACAATCTTTTTCCACCTACCCTTACCCTCCTACCCCTACCCCCTACCTACCCTCTCAGTATCTATGCAAAGTCCATTTTTTTCTTAATTGTCTCTTTATCTATTAATACTATAAGGCTGAAGAATTTGTTTGCTTTCTTGAACGAGCTAATCACAGAAACTGGTCCGATTTGTAAAATTGTTTCAGAGTTAGTAGCCCATTTATCGAGGAAGGTTATAGGCTATATATCATCACGCTAAGACCTAGAAGCGGAGCACCAATGAAGGATATTTCAAAATAGACGGTTAAAATTTCGCAAAAATCATGTATGACTGAAACGAAGTCGCGGGATAAAGTTAGAGTTAGCCCAAAGTACATAACTATTCCAGGCGGACGAAGTCTCGGGCGGAAGAGCTAGTAAGTCATAAAGCTGTACTGTACATGTACCAACCACCGATCCATCAAGCAGTTGAAGCCTTTGGAAGTCTATTGCTGGACGTAGGCCTCTCCTAACTTGCGACACCCTCATCGGTCATAAGCCTTTTGAATATAATAGATACCCGCTGCCTTCTTCAGGTCATCCACCTGTTCAGGCGCCCTATGATCCTTTACCAACATGTAGTGACGAGCAATGATATATTTTTGGCAAAGCCGATGCAAAAAGTTCTTTCCACAATTTAGTTAATCCCTATTATTGAAAACAGGAAAGATTTCATTGTTTTGCTCCGAAAGTACTGGTTCGATTTGAAGAATTATTTTACCATTACAATTCTAGATTACCCCTGTTCAATAGACGATAGAATACTTTCAAAAACAGACATGATTTTCTGCCGTTTTTAATTATTTAATTCCTCTCAATACTTAACATAATTTGGAATTAACACAAACAGGATTATAAGAATCCATCTCGTGTTCACTTGCTGTAATAGCGCTATTTTCTGCAGCTCGAACCACCAGAGGTTGTCGCTTACAGTTTTTTCGAACAAGTCGTTAAACCCGACTGATCCAATTAAAAATCCAAGCAAAGCTTAATATAATTGCTTCGAAAATACCTCTTGACGAGATAAAAACAATAATTTTGTGCTTAAGACGACGCAAGTAAAAAATAATAAATCTGATGTCGGAGCAGGCTGATGAATGCTACGATCCTCATTCAGAAAGGTTATTCCAATACAAATTACAGCTACTTGCATTGCTTCTCTTTGCGTTCCGACAATTCTCTAAATACCCTTCTTCTGTGTAACACTTAGCAAAGAACCGCTTATGTACACGCCTATCTATTCAAATACAGACTTTATGTTGTTGGAATAAAGTGTAAAATCAAATGAACTGTAACGTCACTTTGGTTCTGTTGGATTGAATATCTCTCAGCCTGATTGAGATTCCGTGTATCAACAATGTGTACCCGTACTTAATACCTATTTGTTCAATTTATAATCTAGAGAATGACTGAGATAGGACCTGTGATTTGTGAAAACCTTTAAAAATGTTGGCAATGTATGCAATTAGTCCCCCGATAAGGACGGTTGAAAAGCGAGCAATAAAATTATTAATTTATACGATATCGAAAAGCGCATCGATAGATATTGGAAAGCTTAAGTAACTGCGATGTTGAAAAACCTTTTGATAAATTCAGATAACTTTTTGCCTAGGCACGTACTTGCAGATTTAGTGACCTCGAATTCAATTCCTGGCAGGGGCGAATATTTACGTGGTAGATAAACATTTGTTCTCGGGTTATTTGTGTTATTTATAGTCCATGCCACGCGTCATTTGTAATCCTAGTGCATGCGAATAGTTAGTAAGTGTAAGCGTTTATTTTAATCAAATTAGTACACATTATTTAACTACCTATAATAATTAAATTTCGTCTGGAATTTAAGTTTACTAGATTATTAAATATTCCTAACCAGGATCATACCTGTAAATACAGTTCTGGATTATGGATTCTAGGGAACTATTTTAGGTACTCCAGTTTTAAATAAAACCAGTGTCCACCCGCGGGTTAATATGATATGTTAATAAAATTAGCCAATGTGGTATACCAGACTATAGCGTATTTTATGCCAAATTTAATTGAGATCCATTCAATAGTGTTTGCTTGAAGAAGTAACAAAAAAGAATCCTTAAAAACTTTCCCATTTATATTATTAGTAGGACGTATTTATGACCCCGCGAGATATGACCGCAGTAAAAAACTGCTTATAAGCGTGTTTCTGTAGTCCTTGGGTTTCCTATGTAAATATTATATTATTATTTGTTTGGCTTATGTTATTATTATTTTTGTAATACTGATTCAATAGAAGGAATTAGTATGTTAACAACAATTTGCACTTTAACATTGTACATACTTAAAGCCCTAGTCGTTATACGTCGCCGTCCTCATCAAAATAAACTCGCATATAGAGAGACAGGAATATCCATTTTGCAATATTTTAACAATATTTTTAAGTATTATAAAAAAGTACGTATATGTTGTACAACATTTTTTATTTTAATTATTTATATACTTTATTGTATGTACATCGTATGTAAAAGTGTTACAGGAAAAACAATGAGTGGACACAGCTTCATACAAGGGCGGCCTTATATAGCGATTTCTTCCAGGCACCTCATTAAATATGTTTATTGATAAAAATATATAGGAATTTGGACTTAAAATAATGTTATTAATCTACACTTACAGTTACTTCAATGCACTGAAACATCAAACGCTTTCTAATATTTCTATCACATGCCCGTGCTGTATGCCAAAGAGCTTAAGGCGGAGATTCTTTAAAATGATACTTCTTTATTAGTTAACAATTCAAATAAAATATATATTAATCCAAGCTTACTACAATAGATCCGTGAATTGTGTGCGTCAGTATTTAAATCGTTGCAGTCGTGTCTCAGATTAGTGCACACGTGCACAAAAGTACAGTGACAAAGAACAGTTGGACAAACATATATCAAAGAAGACCATAATTCCAAAAAAAGTGTTTTGGGCTGTATTCTGCAGATACTAAACACTTTTAGTAACAGTATCTTTTTGAGAGATAATTTTGAGTATTTTCGATAGAGCCGTTACAATTACATGCAATAATTTATCCTCAACATTTTTTTAGTATTGTGATGTGTCGTACTCGCGACAAGGTATCAAATATTATTGATACAAAAATCATTTAGTCATCAATAATAGTTTAGACCAATGAATCGACGAGTCATTTATTTTTACGTTCCCGTACCTTTATAGAATCTTTTGACAGAAGAAAATAATATTTTATCCTATCCTACTCGGTCTGATGCTATCCTTTCCTATCTAAGCCCATCCTATCCTATCCTGTCCTGTCCTGTCCTATCCTAGCCTATCGTATCTTATCCGATCCTTTCCTATTCTACCG
>DWJZ01001827.1:0-21641 GCA_018249125.1 Asbolis capucinus
CGCATTCGCTTTCTGTTTGTAAGATATGTAATAGACCCGCCCTTTTCTTTTATTTTTTATGATTCCTTTTTCATCCGTATTAACATCACTTCAATGTCTTCTGTCACCGTCCGTCTGTCACACTGCTTTATCTCCTAAATCATAATATAAATATAAGACAACGGGTTTTTTTTACTGTAACCATTATAACAACAAATACTTTAAACAAGATTAATTAAAATATTTAAAAACAGCTTTAATTATAGATCCCTAATATAAATATATACACAAAATTTCATAACTGTATTGTTAACCGTTGAGGAGTTCCCTTCTCCGAAGCCAATCCTGAACGTAATATCAGGTCATGCTTTTCATAGAAATGCATTGTCACCGGAACTGAAGCAGTATGTAAAATTCCAGCTCCGTAGTATAAGAGGAACGTGTCTAATAAACCTTGCAAGATTTGACCCGTAACAAACAAATATACGAACATACTAATATACAAACATACTTTGCAAGTTAAATTAAAAAAAGGTAAAATATTTGTTTGATTTACTCACGTAAACACGTTACTCACGTACTCGCGATAAATGTTTTACGGGCCCATTTCGTGATCTTCATTTTAAAGGAAAATATCAAAATGTTAATAAAATAATTTCCGCTAAGCATACTAAGTTTATAAAAATTTTGCAGCATTCTTACTTGCCACTGGCTTTATGCCTTCAACCTATTAAAAGCCTCCCTAGATCACGGATTGGCAACCTTTTCTTACATAAGGGCCACCAATGTTATAAAAATATTGTTACGGGCCGTCGTGTCGTCGGCGGGACAGGCACAAGAAACGCCAAGTTTCGTCGGGTCCGTGTGGCCTGCGCCCGAGACCATTGTCCACCACGCTGAATCGATCCACCATCCGGATTGGCGGATCGGAAGGATCTAGGCCGCCCGAAGAGTTCTTCCAAAACTTGACGACAACTATCTAAGGATAGCAGTGACGGCCTAACGGTTTGAAAATTGGTTTCTCGAACAGGAGGTTGGAGAACTGCGTTCAAACCATGCGCCGCGTACCTCGAATTTTCAAAGTTATGAAAGTTTTACAAGTTAATTTTCATTTGCTTCGGTGAAGGAAAACATTCTGAGGAATCCTGCACCCCTAAGAGATCACCATAAAGTCCTCAAAGGTGTGTCAAGTCTACCATTCCGCAATTGGGCAGCGTGATGGACTGAGGCACGTGCCCCACACATTGTGATCCGAGCCCAGTAATGGGAAAGTTATGGGTTGCAATAATGATAATGATGTAGCTATAACTGGATCGACAGCATTCCGTGTTCCGAATGGGAGCGTTCAATTTTTTTTCCTCTAGAGATCACCCATCCGCCAACCAACCGCGCCCGCTGTTGTGACCAACCCTATCAGAAGTTTTTATGTCGTTCAAAGGGCCCCGACATGGCTTTCCGATTGCTATTTAACCATAACAACCGGCACCGACTGCTTTATGTTCCCTCCGAATCACAAAAGCGCTCATGACTAGCCTAACGGTCCTACCGACGGCGCCCGTTGCTTAACTTTGCCGTTCACTTACTATCACAAGCCACGTAACACAAAAACATAGAATTTAATAATCATTTTGTTATTCCAGTGTCTGGTGACTCTCGTGTTGCTGATAATTAACGACGTCGAGTTGTTGATGGTCTTCGTGACAGCAGCCGAAGCCATGTTCACTCTGTGTTCCATTGCGGGGCTGCTGTGGCTGCGGTACTCGCGGCCGACGTTAATGCGACCAATACGCGTCAACCTCATCCTACCTATCGCCTACTTAATAATATGCACGTTCGTCATAATCTGCTCCTGTTTCGTGCACCCGAAGGAAGTGTTTTACGGGATAGCGTTCATAGCTCTAGGCGTTCCAGTATTTTATGTGTGCATTTTATGGAAAAATAAACCTCTTTGGATGGATTCTGCGTGCCATACATTCACTCTCACATGTTCGAAGTTATTTTTAAGCTTACCCGAAGACTCGAAAGATTTATGATTGAGTTACATCGACAAATGTTAGTGTAGCTGTAGCTGTACCGTGAACGAAGAACTGATCTGCTTGAACAACGATATTTGTTTAATTGGATTCCTATAATTTTGTTACTTTTTACGTTATTTATTAAGCGGTCTCGTGTGACGTATGGATCTGTTATTATAAGTCAACAATATGAATATTGTATTGATAATGTATGCCTGTACTAAATATATTTTGACGAACAATAAAAAATATTGAATCTCTTTTTTAATTCTGTTTTATGGGAATCTATACAAATGATGATTTCATTTCTTTTCCTATTATATATTTTTATTGAATGGAATCGGCGGGTTGTTAAATTATTTATTTCGTAATAAGGAAACTACGGCGTCGTTAAGGTCGATAGAGGCCAAGCAAAAACTGCAATGCCTTTCATTGTATTGGCCACGATATCGTACCGACAGTCAGTCTGTACATTACGAATATCTATTATATTTACTAACTTGGAAAATAGTTTTAAAATGCATAAAAGGTCAAGTCCAAATTGATTGCGTTTACACAGAATTTTTAAGTAGGCGCTTTATAAATAACTGGTTTCCGCTCGCGGCTTCGTTCGCTTGGTAGGCACGTTGATAAAACGTGGCCTATATGTTATTCCAGATTATTCTATAGGATAAACTTCATGAAAATCCATAAAGCCGTGTTTAAGATAATCTCCCCTTGAAATTATTACTGGGGAAAATACTTTGTACTGAGTAGCACAACGTCAAGTAGTCAATTCTACATACTATTGTTAGTAACTTGAACATGGGCCTTTTGGCCAACTAGCAGCCTGGAACAGAGTTCCACAAACTCTTCGATTTCCCAGTTCGATTTGGGGAATTTCTTATGACTCTAAGGCCAATAACATAACAGATTTCAAACAATAACAACGAAACGTTTTACGTGCACTGCAGAGCACAGCAACGCTCATGATGTCTTTCACTGACACAAGCTGATTTTCTTGAATAAATATTTATTAATATAAGAATAAACATTATTCAATTATTCATCTCTGCACACTACTTCCCACCCTTGAGTCATGAGTCTATGAGACACACATTTCTTGAGTTGAGTTTGTAATTGCTTTTTTAACACGTATTTTTTTCAATATACAAAAAATAAAAAACACAATTGAGAAATCCATTTTATTACAAAACAATTGCGTCTATTTTCGTTATAAACTTTTTATATGACGGATTTTCCCGCGTGAGGTGCATTCGATCCCACAAACTAATTAGAATTACCTTTTTATACTGTTACACAAAAATTAAGTATTATTCTAAGTTATAAGGAAATTAAGCTATTTCTCTGTTAGGGAATCGCCTCTTGGAGGGCACCAGTAACTACATCAAAAAAATTGCCAGCACCTGAAAGGTTGCTGTTTGAAAATCCGGGTATTTTTAAAGATCGATACTAGAGTTCGAATGTATCTCGCACAGGCGTACACCCGCTTTGGGCAATGGTTCTTAACCTTTTAGGAACCCTGTTGACAAAATTTCTGCATACCCGTGGAAAACCCAACTGTTTGAAGGTAAGGTAATATAAAGTACTACTAATGGCTTTGAGGCCCACTTTTGGTGCTTTCACGGACCACCAGTGATTCGCCGACCATCGGTTAAGGACCCTACCTAGGGCATCAAGTAATGTTATTCTGGGAATTCTAAGTGTAGAGCTCTATCTACTAAAGTCCTGAAATTATAACCTGGGTGTAGAATAAAGAATATTTTTATACTTTATAAGGAAATTTTCTTTTAGTATTGCCGCAACGTCGCAGCCACAGTGGCGAATTAAGCAGCAGGACTGAGTAAACTTGGGCCTCGGGGGCTTTACGGATCGATAAACAACATTTATGTATGACGGTATATTGATGTCTTATAGATAGAAATCTGCAACACCTTTTGCCGAATACATTTCCCTCCTATTTGTCACGTATGTACATTCAACGGCCCGACAAAGTTTGTATCGTATAATAATGTCCCATCTACCGCCCCTACTAGTAACTACCGCCCCTACTAATAACTACCGCCCCTAGTAGTAAAGTAAAAGCTCTGCCCACATTATAGAGGTAAGCGCGGTACAAACTGCAGCCTATACCCTGAAATGCAACATGTACTTTGTGTGAAATTCCTTCATTTCTCGGCCACTAATACTCGTGGCTCTAATACTCGTACAATATTACGTTAAGTAGTTATCTATACGTTAATGAAAACCCACCCAAAACCCTCAAAAGTGCACTTGTCCACGTAGGGATGGGAAGGTAAGTTGATTGAAATGATGTTAGAATAGTTTTAGGTTACTATTCTCGGTCTGTCTAATAATATATGTACGTCCTGTAACTGCTCTGTTAGAATTTCGAGAATGAAAATCCATCGTTGATGAAACGAGTTCTTGTATACGTAGTATTCATTGTTTTTATGTATCCATAGTAAAACATAATCTGGAAAAAAATCAAGTCTACCTTCAATTTGAGAAATAGAGCCTTTTTTTAATTTAAGCAGGTAAACCACACAGGTCGTCTAATGGTAGGTGATCACCGGCACCCACGGACAACGTAATGTTGGGTTGTCACCAACGCGTTGCTTGCCAGGAAGGAAGTAGTAGTCCGTAAGCGCGAGAAAGCCAAGTAAGTAAGGTACATCGTTGAAACCATCAACGACATATCACTTCAGGACGGGTGACAGAAGAAGAACGAGTAGGAGGATACCTAAAGAACGGCAAAAAGAAGAGAATTGACACAAAGGAAAAATAAATCTTAGTTGCGTTGTTTTCAAGACAAACACGCGTTCAAATTATACCATTTTATAGTTTATTATTTCCGTTTTGTCTGTTTCCGGCTAAACTCTTTTCAAAGTAGTTTCGGATTATCAGCGAGCACGTCCAATCCTCGTTCCGCTGTTATGAAACTCAATTTGGTCAATTTCCGTAATCTGTACACAATGGAAACGAGAAGACTTCTTCACAATGCCGTTCTTGATTCAATTATGTGCCAAATAAATTGATGAGACAAACTCTGAATATTTTATTAATCTTTGAAGTGAATCTCGCTGCTTTGGTATACAAATATTTCTTTGATCACAAGGTAAAGTGATACCTACGTGAATTTCACGTAATCTGAGGTATCTGCTATATATGGATCGTTATGGACTTCTGATTTATCTTAAGAAATCTAATATTACCACTATTTTATGGTAGAGAAATAAGCCTGGCTCCCTGCCAGGACCGGCCTCCGCAGTAGCCCGTGGCTCCTAATGCCATAACGTATACTCCTACATTCACTATGACCAAAAATTCAAATTCATTTATCTGTGTAGGTATTTAAATACTCTCATGTTCATAATTTTTTTTAACTACCGCCGTTTCGAAATAAATTTAGTTTCCATATAAAATGCTGCGTCATCAGTTGTAGCGATTATAGTGGTTAAATCAAATCACGGAACGCTCATGGGCATGGTTACTGTCACTTCTAAGATAATACATAAATTTAAAGTTTTCCGATAGTATTAATTTCATCCAATTCGTCGTCGTCGTCGTACGCAAAAAGCTAATGTTTTTTGTACGAAAATGATCATATATTATCAAGTGAATTAAGTAAGTTGAGTGTAAGTTGCTACAGTGAAGGAAACTATCGAGGAAATCTCCAACCCTGAGAGTTCCCCATAAAGTTAACAGTGGTGTGTGTAGCTTACCAATCCGCATTTGCCCAGCGTGGTGGACTATGGCCTGTATCCCTCTCATTGTAAGAGGAGACCCCGGACGGACGTGCGTATGTGCGTATCTGAAGTTGATAACAATCACTTGCGACTGTGAAGGAAAACATCGTGAGGAAACCAGGAGTTCCCTATAATGTCCTTGATGTCTATAATGTTCTCGATGTCTATAATGTTCTCGATGTCTATAATGTTCTCGATGTCTATAATGTTCTCGATGTCTATAATGTTCTCAAGTCTACCAATTCATACTTAGCCGATGTGGTATAGCCTGTACCCCGCACATTGTGAGCCCAGTAGTGGGATAGTTATGGGTTACGATGATGAAAGGATTAACAAGATATTTTTTATCGATGACTAATGACGCACCTATCAGGAAATTAAAAAGGACAGTACGCAATTACAATCAGCGGAAATAAGGTTATTCCTTTGACGCACTAACTATATGCTCAAGTACCTACATACCACTGGTTAAGGTGGATGTAACTTGTTTTGAATATACCGCCGCTAGAGTGGATACGAAATGTTATAAGTGTTCCTTCGTCGCGTTTAGAGCTAATCCTGTTTTTCTCGCCATATTTTCGTTTTACTTCTTTCCATTATTCCATTAACACCTATTAAAATTTTAATATTCTTCCGAATTACTAAGAGTGATAAGAATTTTAAGCCCATCTTCTGTTAGCACCGGCCATTAGCAACTAGGATAGCAGCAAATCGTTACCGACCGAAAACTGACCCGCTTCTTGAAACATCTGCAAACATAATAGGTAACTCGCTGACGCAAGCAAATTGAGCCTGGCTCTTGAAACTAGGGTTCCCCAGGTCTTGTGTTTACAAAAAATAAAGTGTTTTAGGTTTGAAAAGAAACTAAACAGTATTTTATTATTATATAGGTATTTTAAAGACATACTTCTAAGAGCTTCTTGCACAACTTATCAGTTTACTATTACCCAAACTTATACAAAAATTTTATTAAATGAAGAACTCATTTTACATTCATTTTGGTATCCAATCATCAAAATATTAAAATCTATTTTGTGTACGTTTTTCATTCAATGTTCAACAGTGTAATTTAGCCACAACCTAGTTACAGTAAAATTTAGTTTTAGTACAACAGTAATACACTGTTCCTAATGGTTTAGTTTTCAACCCTAACTAGAACCGAAATGTACATAAAATATTTCACGGTAAACTCAGAAGAACAAGAAAGTCATAATAAGCTAGATACTATACTACAGATGGTGTTGTGGAGATAACATAATAATTTTGAATGACAACTTTTCTACAGTGGGAAAATATCACACGACATAGTCATTTAGAAAATTCTCATTCTATATGCACAGTGCATGTAACATGTCTCAGTGCGAATATACAATATTGTAACGATATGACGTTATTGACAATGGTTATCAGAATCAGCCTTTAAATATTATAATCAATGTCAGTGAATAAATGTTAACTTTTACTGGGCGCAATCAAAGTCAATAACTACAGGAGCGGGTTTACCTATAGATATTACTAAAATATTTGCCAATCTTGCCTATTTGCCATTTTGCACTTGGCCAACGTGGTGGACTATGGTCTTAACCTTCTCATTCAGAGCAGAGACCCGTGTTTAATAGTGGGCCGTGATGGGTTTGAGATGATTACTAAAATGTTACTAATATTTTTTTTAATTTTCTTCCTGTTTTGCTCACCGCTGTTTTGCTCTATTCCGCGAAAACGTTTTAAAAGAGATAAATATTTTGGGTGGTGAACTTAGGGGCGATAGTAATTTTTTGGCTCTGGAGTCAGACCACTGGGGCCTATTTATTATAGGTAATTTTGTCAAGAAACTAACAAATATGTAAAATTTATCTATATGTGTAATACAATATGATTCTTAACGATAGTCGTAGTAGATAGTGAGATTGTTAATGATCTACTCGCTGCTTGCAAATTTTAGCAAAGAGAACTAGAGAATCACATTAAAAGCTACAAAATAACTACTTGGGAATATTTTTAAAAACTTTTTAACGGGTTATTCACGATTATTTTTATTTATACCGATACCCGAGTCGATCTCAGTTGCATGGGTCATGGTCACGGCAAGATTGCTTGGGAATATATTCCATCAAACGTCTTGAGGTTACATCATACTTTATCTAAATCAAATGGCAGTGTTCATTAAATATCGCTCATTATCTAAATCTCTACTAAAATTATAGATACCTATAACAACAACCAAAAATATATTTTGCCTTAAAAATATAGTATTTTTGATATTAGATAAGCAACCAGGTATTTGATATCCGTTTGACATTGACATTGGATTAAAGTTATCTTTAACTATAGATGATTTTATGTAGTTGTTAATCGAGAAACCTCTACAAACCGTGAAGTGCATGTGCTGACCTCTTTTTAACAAATATTCAGTTGTAGTCATAGGCGTCTTGAAGGGGGCAGGGCACTACGCCCCCCCGGAATATCGATTGCCGCATATCGAGGAATTCATCTCTCACTCAGTTTATATTTGATGTATTTTGTACATTAGCAATATTGCTAATGTACAAAATACATATTGTAGCCAACTGAAGCTTATGAAACTTTTCATAGTACTAATATGTTCTTTTTTTTCAGTGCATATCCCTAATTAAAGTAAAAAAAATCTTTTAACATAAAAAAGTGAAAATGTTCAAATTGTATGATCTCTTATATGTACCTCAGTCGCTGAAAATGTAATGTGTACTACACTATACATAATTATTTTGCCTTAAATCTAGAAAAAAATCTAGCTTGTCACTTGAGTCCTCCTGAAAGGTACACCCTACTTTGTACTAAATAACTTTGTATAATTTGTATCAAAGTCGTTGTCGTCTGAACATTACATGCTGACATTATTCCCGTTTTCTCTTCTTCGCGTTTTCTCTTCTTCCCGTTTTCTCTTCTTCAATAATATATGTATAACCAGTAATATAATAGTAATATAGTAATAACCCAATTATTATTATAGTAATTTTTTCCATCAATCTACGAGTAGTTTATCGTAAAAACAAGAACGAAAATATTCACTCAGTTATTCTCCTGTCCTTATTCCTGCCCTATTCTTTAGTTCACTAAGAATCCCTTTGTTGTAGTTTTAACCAGACACACGAGCTAACGAACCACCTGAAGCAACAGTGGGGGCATCACCAATGCGCTTCCGGCCGAGAAGAAAGCGATGAACCCGATTTTTGGAGAACCCATATAATACCGGCATACCGCATAGTCCGTTCCGTAGTTTACAAGAACGTGATAGGAAGTGACTTGTAAACCTCACCGTTGATTTGTGCCAGGTGCCAATGTGATGTTGCGGAACCTGGCCGCTGGTATAAGATTAAAAAGCTATCCAGAAAATTCTCCATTGTATGGTTCAACCCACATAAGGAGACCATGAAATATCGATACTTGGATGCACTTTATTTTAATTACAATTTTATTATTTATACAACATTTTTTAAAATACTTTTATTAAACTAAAAAATTAATCTCTCAAAACCCACGACCGGAGAACAAACATCCATCTGTCGATTTCAATCCTTCCTAGTATTTATTCAAACTCTATAGTTCTTAGGTCTTTGTCCTTCGTGTTTTAATGTGTCGCCACGTGTTCATTTAATAACAATAGTAAATCAATAGAGGAAGTATAAAATGCTAATCGTGCGCGCAGTGCACACATTATGACAAACGACTACAAAATTTTATACAATCTAATCGATAAATCTATTGCCAACCCATTAAGATCACTGCCACCTAAGCCCACTGAGCAGGGGATAGCAGTGTATTAGTAACGCTTATGGTGAAGGAAAACATCGTGAGAAAATCTGCACTACTGAGAGTTCTCCATATTGTCAATGGCGTGTGAAGTTCACCAATTGCACTTGGACAGCGTGATGGACTATGACCAGTAGCCCGCACAATGTGAGTGGAAACCCGAGCCCAGTAGTTGGGAAATAGGGTGGCAATGATGATAATGATAATCAGGTGTCTCATAGCTGAGTTACAGCATCCTTCACGACTGCTCAAATGCAGATTGGTGGAGGATGGGTTGTTGCCCGAAGGCCTCCGACAAGGGTTAACGATGGCCATGACGATAACAACCAGAACCGATGGCTTTTCGTGCGAGCTCATGATATATTGTCCACTACCCATCAACTGTGTGATATCGCTGTTGTTTAGCTTTACCATTGATGTAAGAATATCAAAAGCCACTGTACTATAAACGCATTGTCTTTGTTTTATATCAGTATCTTAGATACTTTACAGTGACCTAGAAGTAACAATACATTGTGCACTCATTGCAACAATGAATTTGTTTATTTTCAAGAATACTGCTCCTTGCAGTCCGTATTTGATCAGTTATATACGTTAAATTGTAAATAGGTATCACTATCAGGAATGTCTACTCCCAGTTCTATTTGATTCTTGTTGTATGTTTATTCTTCTGTTTCTATGTAATGTTAACTTCCGCGACACACTCAACTTGCAATTCCTTGCGAAATAACAAATATTCTTTGTAAATATTACAACACAATATAGCTTGTTACAATTCGGGACATGATTCGAGTAACGAGTCCCTTTTCTAGTGATCATTGTCGGTATACCTAAACGCAGGCAGTATCTTCTATCTGATCAGAAATTCGTACTACCTTAGAATAAATAGATATAATGTTATTTTATTTTTAATTTAATATTTGTTTTGAAATGTCTTAGTGCAAAAGCAAAGCCCTAAAACCTAAAACCATGAAATTCGGTGCAGCCGTTCTTAAGTTAATAGCTGGTGTAAATAAATTCATTTTTTGTCTTTATTTTATGTAATAATATATAAGCGGCCCACAAAACGTGTAAATATCTAGAGCACCCGCATAAAAATAAAAAAATAACCTTCTTGATGATGAGTTACAAATCAGCAGTAGATGAGGTACTCTTAATTGACGATTATCTTATTATGACCGCATTTAATTAACAATTATAGTCAATATTCATCTTGCACTAGCTAATTAACTGCCAGTTAAAGATTATTTCAGTTCTCATAGATCACCCTTGAAATAAATTTGTCTTATTTCACATAGTACAAAATAAATAATTGGAGCGGTGGCGGACACTAGGTAAATACATGTTTTTATCAGTAACGGTGTTAGAACCGGCCTCCAAGACAGCAGAGCGCCGGGTGAAAGTCTCAGACGCACACCTCGCTTCAAGTGACGAACACGCTGATTTCGCGAGCCGAATTGCGATTTCGACTGATAATCGTAAATAACAAACAAACAAGCGTGGAGTGAACCGGAGTCGGACGCTACGTAACAAATTACGCGAGATCGAGGTAGTGTACTGCGGCACTGCGGTCTGCGCAGGCCTGCGAATAGATCGCCGCTCGCGCAACGCTGGACGCGGTTACCGCAGTCGTACTTCCTACCATGTTGCCGGCAGTCCTGCTCCTCCTAGCGGCCCATGCCGCTGCCGACCAGGCCATCGCAAGCCCCAACAACACCTTACCCGCCGAACAATACTTCATTGACAAGATATTCGATAAGTACGGTGATAAAGGTGTCATCACATTCGAAGTGAGTGATCTTTCTTTTTTATGCTCAGTATTATAGGTTCCTACTTTAATTGTTGTAACATTGCACAAAAGCTTAATCAATTGTGATTTTCATAAATTAAACTGAAGCTTGTATTCAAAATGTGGTTCGATGAAATTGCAACAATTTGTTGTCCTGTTTTTATTAATTTAAAAATGTTAAACCAAATTTAAAGTGTCATTATATTTCATATACATAATTCCAATCAACGTATACTACTTAGTTTTATCATATTGTTTTCGTTTTCATTTATTATTTAGACAAGATATACTTCAATTGATAATTGATTTGGTCCTACCCACTTTTATCGGTTCTTGTAATAATTCTTCAGCAATATTTGTGTAAACAAACAGTAATAAAATGGCTACAATGTTATTTTATATAAGAAATATGAATCTGAGCGCTCTCTGTTCATGCTTAACGGAAAATGTCTAGTTATCAATTCTATCTGTCTAAAATTGGAACACTGATTTTCTAAACACCTTTCCCTATTTCGTAAACGGAAGTTCGTTGAACTTAATCGTTACTCCACAACATAAATCGTGGGTTATCTTATTCGAAAATTAGTTATCAGTGTAGTTCAATCTATTGATATGTAGACTCCCTTACTGTATTTTGATGGTGTACCCGTTTGACACCAATATTTTCGATTAGACACCTTACACAAGTGCTTTAAGGCATGGGTCGGCAACGTTTTCTTATGTAGGGACCACAAATGTTATAAAGACGTGTAACCCACATTTCATGTGTCGTCGCGTCGCGGTCGAAAAGATTACTAATTTCGTCAAACCTACTTGCACCATGAGGATGGAGTCTGGGTCACATCGTAATGACATACGGGCCACACGCGGCCCGCGGGCCGTGCGTTGTCGGCCCCTGCTTTAAAGTAGCTGTTTTGCAGGTGATCGTGGCGCACAGATTAGATTCCGAAAAAGGAGTTATCAGTTTAATTTAACTAATAGAATATTTACTGATAAACAGTGATAGGCTGGCAGTTTGAAATTCTGTCTCCAGATGAAACGGCTCTGGAATCTGGCTCACACCCTTAAAAAGTAATTAGACAGTAGTTAATTTGTCAGCAGCTTCGCGGAAAAGTCATGAGGAAACCCACTCCTGAAAGTTCTCCAAAGATCTGTGAATACAATCTCCATTTGACCAGAATGGTGGTTTGTGCTCTTCATATTGAGATAGGAGACCCGAACCCAGCAGTGAGACAGTTCTGGCTTGCAATGGTGATAAATGTAAAACTTTATGAGGATGGATGGAGAGATGGTTAGATGGATGTTTGTTCTGTCACGCAAAAATTACTGAACGGATCTTAATGAAATTTGGCACAGAGATAGATTATCTTGAATTACACATAGGTAATTATTCATTAACGTACCTACCACGCATGACAGGCCGCGGACAGACATTAGTCAATCAGAAATTTATATAATTTTCATTCCATTGCCCAAACAAATTGAAACTAGACCGGATAGTTAAGTTTTTTATTATTCTTTTCCCTGTACATTTTATACTCTATTGACATAACAATACATTTCTATTCTATATCGATGTTTAATAATATTACTTACTAGTTATGTATGTTAGATTGTGAACTATTGTTTTGTTGTGGACTATCTTTGTAATGTTGTATGAGAACTCTCTCACGCGATGATTAGGCGCATTGTAAATAAATAACTCAATTTGTGATAGGTGTATTAACGATAAAGAAATTATTGTGGGTTATTTTTGGAAAATTTAAATTAACTGAGAATTATTTAGTAATATAACGATATTTTCTTATTGGTTTGTGTCGAACCTAATGTCAATATTAGCAAGTCGGTAATTAAAAGGTAGGTCCACCAATCTTGATTAACGTGGTGTACAATCTGTAGCGATCGATTTTACTCACGATATGTAGAGACCCGAGTCCTGTCCTGTCACGTGAGCCCTGAAATATGTCACGTGAATGCGATTTAAAATAAAATAACTTGATATATGAATGTAACAAAATATGTAACATAATATTATCTATAGCATAAAATATAATTGATTATTTTATATATTTAACACGAATGTTAATTTTTTTAAGAATAGTTAAGCGTTCGTGAAAATATAATCAAGATTGGTATTTGACATTATTTAGACTTTAGGTTGACTTTATTTATATTGAATACAATTCAATGCAGGATGAACGCATGATTTTTTGGTATACTTCTTTGATGTAACCGAGATGGCATGATCACAACGACGCAATACCTAACGAGTCAAAGTGACAGCCAGTGTTTGTTACATGTCAAAACATTATTTACTTGTGATATGTCATGCCATGATATTTATTACATTTGTTGTATGACTTTTGCCTACATTTAAACATAGTCTGCTCGTTTGCCTGCTTATACTATAAAAATACTATTTATTTGAACTTGACTTGACTTAGGCCGATTTTCCATAGACAGTCAACTCGGATTAACGCTGCAATTTTCGGAACAAGAAAAAGCGGAACACATCCGACCATAGAACGATCTTCACCCATCGCGCTACGGGTTGAATTAAATTGGAATATCAATACAATTTGATATGTAAAAAAATATATCCCGCAAATGTTGCCTGCAAATGTAGGTGCTACATACCGGTAGCCGATTTAGAAAACCCGTATGACTGAGAGGTCCGCGCTAAGTATCTAGTGCGATAGAAAAGGACGCGACATTGCATCTATGTTTACTTCGTTCGTCGGATGAAAGAGATCCACACAAATAATAATAATTTATATAATTATACTAATCAGTTTATAAGAATTCACTATTTTAATACAATTATACTTATTCGTTATATCACTAATAAGAATGTATGTACTATATTGTAACAATTCCACGCCATGTAATCTTCTTACTTTCGTTAAGTGACCTCGATGTTCCTATGATAAAATAAATAATTTGCCTTTAACTTTTAATACAAAAGTAACGCATGCACATTAATGCAAATTTAACCCACACTTTTAAGAGGTGTTCTAACGGTGTGGAAGACATCGGTTGTCACAAGACACAAAAGTCAATATCTTAAAACGCTTTTTATTTGAATAATATTTACTATAAGTAAACGATATATATTATTTTTGTATGCGTATAATTATAATAATTTATGAGACGTATTCTCTAAATAACAAAATAATAATTAAGCGAAACATAATTTGGTAAATCTATAAAATATAAGGCTTTAATATAAAGACAGAAATACATTTTTCCGTAATCGTAACTTCTCCGTTTTCCCCAGAACAATGCTCCTTAGCATTTGTCGTTTTATTAGATTTTAAAAATAAAAGACTATTTATACAACGTGGTGGCAGGTGGTCGCTAGAACAAATGTGTACGAGACCGGGTATGCACTGTTCTATATTAAAAATTTTCGTCAATTCTAAATCAAAATTAATTTGTAAACGTGTAGGTAATGCATAATTGTTATGTAAAATAATTATGTAATGACATAATATAGAAATTGTTGGCATAGACTATTGGACCACACAATTAACCAGGAACAAACATAACCACTTACATGTATGCCCGCGGTCGGGGAAGAATCCGCGATTTTTTCAAGCTTTTATTTAACATGCAGTGTATGTTTGTATATTAGAATGTTAATATATTTGTTGCGGATCAAATTTTACAAGCTTAATTAGACTCACTTCCTCTTACATTGCAGAGCGAAAATTTTGCAGGCTGCTTCAGTTCCGATGACAATGCAATTTTTTGATAAGTTTGTTCTGCTACTGTGCTCAGGATTGGCGCCAGACAAGGGAACTCCTTAACGATTAAAATACGTTTATGAAATTTTACATGTTTTCCTTATTAGAGCTCTGTAATTAAAGCATCTGTTTTTAAATCTTGTTTTACTGTTGCTTAATTAATATTTATATAATTTAACAGTCACATTGGCCTACAAGTTTCGTGGTACCATAATGTTTCCCGAGGTGTTCGGGCCGGGGTCCCCTAAGGCCGGGGGCTCGTGGCATTGTGCCAGTTCTGCCCCCTAGTGCCACTGGCCGCACATTACCGAGTGCGGAAGTACGTATCCAAATCACTAAGAACGGTATGTCATAAAGAGGAAATCTAAGTGGCCTTCAAGAAATTATGAATAAAAAGTAAAGAGCTACAGACCGATAACACCTAAACAATAGGTGAAATATTCAATAACTTTGATGCTATTGTATTAAATAGGAAATGATACAAAAGAATAACCTTTTGTTATAGTTTGAGGAAACTTCTAAAGATTTTTTATTGAAATTCATATGAATGTCATGACACTTAAGATCACGTCAAGGTTACAAGGTAGTCTACTATATAGCAGGGGACCAATAACATTTTGAAAGTAGTCTAGAAAAATGTTTAACTTTAGGCCTTCAACGCCCACAAGAGGGGATTTATCACACACTTTGAGAAATACTGAGCTAGACAATTTAAATGGTAAATCTTCAGCTAGGTAGTGTTTAAAAATTTTGCCATGACTTAAGATTTTACTAAAAATACATTTTAAAAAAATTATATCAAGTTGTACAACATGGCAACCCTGGACATTACTCAACTTCTTTCTCACCGCCCTTTAGTCACCCTCCTTCCCATTCTTCTTCCTTTCTCATAAGAGGAGAGGGAGTTTGGTGATGATACCAGTCTCCTCGCCAGTCCCACCTCTCCACCGATCCACGCATGAATTTTGAAATCGGCTTTAAAGTGACGTCTTACTCCTCGGGATTAACTTACTCAAGCATATATTTTTATTCAGATATTGTCCCATACACAGTGACAATGTTACCATAAAAATCATTCATATTTTTCATATTCTAATCGTGGCATTGTAATGAATAATTGTATAACACAACTGCCTGCGTAATACTCTTAGGTTTATGTTATAATTCATAGTCACAATGTATATAAATTGTATACATATATTAATTCTTACATATATTATCCTGTACTACTAATAACATAATTCGAAAATTTGTAAGGATGGATGGATAGTTGTTTATTACGGATGTTTGTTACTCCTTCACGCGAAAAGTACTTAACGGATTAGATTGAAATTATAATATATTACAATTATAATAATATATCATTATAATGAAATATACTATAATATAGAACAACACATAGGCTTTCATCAACCTACCATGGTACATAGGTAAAATATAATTTGAGGAAAAACATAGGCTACATTTTATCACATAAAAAGGCCTTCAATAGGGGATAAAAGTCATTATTAAATATATAAGCATAATACTTTGTATTCATGCACTTGATGTGTCGTTGACTGTAGGGGTGAAGAGAGAGAAGAAGAAAGAGTATTTACTAAGAATAAAACGTGTTTAATTTAACTAAGGATGGTTTAGACCTCCCACATCCCTGAATCTCGTCGTAGTCTATATCTGCAATATCTAAACGATTTTACTAATTTATTCAGCGAATCAATAAATTGTGTTTGATTAGCAATAGTAACATAAATACCAAATAATGCGAATTACTTCGGAACTATGGGAATAGCCCACGAACGAGCACATAAGCTACATGATGGTAAATGGTTACCGTTGCCCATACACGTCAGAAATACTAAAGGCATCAGAATTACCGAAGTGTTGTGGTCAAAGAAAGATGAGTCTCAAGCCTCCAGGACTTGAGGAAAAAGCTGGTTACTATACCGATGAACTTTCCTTATGAGATTAGTAACTATAATATTGGTAATTTATTTCATATCAAAAATTTCATGTTTCATAATTGATATCAAAAAAAGATGATTCTCAACGCGTCTGATATATATAGCTATATGTTACTTCAGAACTTTTTACAAAGTAGACTGATTTTGATAATTCTTTTTTGTTGAATAAAGTGCTTGTCTTGTCTCATTTTATTTTGAGCGATATCTGACCAGTATTTTTGGAGTTATACATTTTTTTTGTTTTTCTTTATATTCGTTGTTAACTTTTTATTGAGTGTATCTATTCGAAAAATAGTACTTGTCACATAGTCCCGTGTAATTTAGAGCGAGCGAGTTATCCTACCAAGCAGCTGACTTCGGTCGAATCCTACACTGTATCCTGAAAGAATGAGATTGGGGTGAATATTTTATACTTTTATACGTCAAAATAAAATAAAAGCGGTGATAGCCCAGTGGTTAAAAATACGGCCTTCTACCGGGGAGTCTGGGTTCGAATCCCAGGGCACGCACTTCTGACTTTTCGGGGCTATGTGCGTTTTAAGCATTTAAATATCACTCGCTATAACGCTGAAGGAAAACATCGTGTGGAAACCTACGTGCCGGGGAGTTTGCAAAATTCAAAGGTGTGTGAAATCTGCCAATCCACACTTGGCCTGCATGGTAGACTATGGCCTTAACCTTCTCATTCAGAAAAGAGACCCGTGCTCAATAGTGGGCCGTCATGG
Source organism: Asbolis capucinus (assembly GCA_018249125.1). NCBI lineage: Eukaryota > Metazoa > Arthropoda > Insecta > Lepidoptera > Hesperiidae > Asbolis > Asbolis capucinus. The sequence continues at coordinate 17,754 of DWJZ01001827.1, forward strand.
GCTGTGAGAAGAATACGTCAAAAACTATCATTAGCCAAGCTAGCACGTTTGGTACAAGAAAGTCGGAATGTAAAGATTGTGAATCGTTATTCAAGAATAATCTACTTTCTTTTTTATCTGTCGACGATTAGAAAGAACAGGTTGTCTTTGATTTGTCTAAAAATAAATGACGACAAACATATTTCAGTCATAAACGCAATAATAGACTAAGAAACTATGGAATGTCCTGTAAACCTATTTTTAAAATATAAGATGTGGGGCGGCGAACTGTGCGGGGAATATCACGTAATTTTTGCAAGCTTCTGTGCTAATTGGTTATTGTATATTCGCTACGCTAATTATCTTTCTACACAATTAAAAGAAATACGGAGGGGTATTATTTCGATTATGCAACAAGCTGTACCTAATTAAAATTAAATTTATACGTTTGTGTTATACGTACATATTTTTTCTATGTTCCTATGTCAGGAGCCAATCCTGAACGTAGTATCAGGTCTTGTTTATTATAAAAATGTATTGTCATTAGGATAGAAGGTTTATGTAAAAATTCAGCTTCGTGGTAAGAGGAAGTGGGTCTAATTAAGCTTGCAAGTTTTAATCCGAACCAACTTATATATGAACATATATTGCAAGTTAAATCAAAACTTGTAAGAATAGTTTGAGTTTAGAGCGATCAGTGGTTCTCAACCTTTTTAGGTGTATAAATTTTTGCCATTTTTACTGAGTAAACAAATAAAAACGTATTAATTGCGTATTTTTCCATCGCGTAGGGGTTCAATATTTCTTTGATCGAGAAGTGTTCAATATTTTTTTATAGTCCGATACCAATCCGTAATTAGCCAGGAAGGTTAACTATGTCGTATATTCCTCTCATGAGACAGACCCGAGCCCAGCAGTGGAACAATTATGGGTGGCAATGAAAAATATTTTAATATAAGCCTGGATCAAGTATATTGACCTCCAAGGTAAACTGTTTGAACTTTATATATTTAACGGGCTTGTTATCAAATCAAATATTTGGTTATCTATCGAAACTATTTTTTGATATCCTGTTTTCGAAATAGATGGTTACCTAGCATAGTTAGTAAATAAAAAATATGACTTGACGATAAGGAACTAGGGAGGTTCGTTATATTTTTATCATAGTTTTAAAATCAACATTAAATCAATTTAATGCCAGTGTATCTCAAACTACACCTGTTTGGATATGGTACAATTTTGGTATAGTATGTTGGATTGGTACAATATCGGTAAGTATGGTACTATTAAAAGTATGTAGTATCCTCGATTTTTAGTGTTTTATAACATCGCCATCTAGCATAATTTTTAACAGACTTCAAAAAAATCTGAGGTTCTCAATTCGTCTGTTTTTTTATAATATTACGTCAGATTTTTTTATTGAGTGGATTTTGATATTGTTTTTTGTACAAAAGCTGTAAATTGGCATTTAGTCCCATTTTATTTTGAGAGACAAGTGACGAATATTTTTAGAGTTATTAATTCTTTTAAATTTTTTTTTGCCCTTGACTTTCTTTTAAATTTTTTTTATCTTCATACCAATTTTGATGATTTTTTTTTTATATTTGAAGGTGCTTGTTCTTATATAGTATTTGGTATTTGTCTACACGATGCAACTTGGTGTTCCTAGTGATCCTTCCGACAGCGAAATACGAAATATGGCTCGTACCAAAATCATTATAACCTTTGTGCCCCTCATATATAAAAAATTGCCGTTCCACACTTTGAAACACTCTAAAGAATATGAACGCGAAAGCATTTATTTACTTATTTCTTATGACTTCCAGGGTTTCGAACACTTACTGGATAGCCTGGGGTTGGGTGGTCGAGTGTTCAACTCTCCGCATGACATCGCCTTGCATCGGATCAACGGCACCTTCAAGCAACTGCACGACAACCAACATCGACACAGGAGATCACTCGTCAACGGTGAGTCACTTTACTTCAAAATATTTAAACTAGAAAGTCTGCATCGGTATGTATATCGTTCGTTCGTAGGGTTCACCAAATTGCTCATTGCTCGGCGTCTTCCGTAGATCCTAACCGACAAATCGAGTTAGGCAACAGGTGGTCGATGAAGGGATGGGTAATCGCTTGTGACAAAGATTTCGTGAGTGCTTCGTTGCTTCATACAACAAGTAACGTCAGTCCATCATCGGATAGCGATCTTTAAGCCTTTTACGTTCGTACGGCTTAAAAACCTCAGTCTCTTGGGTTGACCAACAATCCCTTGCTAAACCGCATTAGAGTAACATGATGAAGTATACTTTACGCCTCCACAGTTATTGGAGTCCCGTGCTTAGTAATGGACTATTATTGGGTTGAAGGATTCCCTAGTTAATCTGAAACCCATGGCTTCGTCATATCTTTCCGTCAACGCCTTAGCTACCTTTAGTATCTACTAAAAAGTTTTTGGTTTGTTTGCACTACATGTCTGAGGTTCGATACAATCTATGACTGTAACAGTGAGGTTTGGTTTCCACAATGTGAGCTGCATAGGCCATAGTCCACACTAGCCAAGTGCGGACTGGTAGATTTCACACTCCTTTGAGAACTTTTATGGAGTAGGTACTTTCAGGAGTGTATTTCTTCACGACGCTTTCTTTCACCGTAGCAAGTTATAATCAATTTCACCGAATACATAATAATATATCATATTTGTATTACATACACCTTTCTAAATAATAAGACATTATATCTTCATGATTGCTTTTACCTTCTGCAGCAACTATTTACTGAATCTCTTGTGTTTACTGCAGTAAATATGACTCACTAAATATATAAAGTTAATTTCTTTGTCATTTATATCCTTGAATGGCCTTTAGTGAAATGCGGAAATTAATAATCGATACTATGTATCACTCAGAATACAAATCCAATGCTATTTGTCATCCTTGAATGGAAATGTGCAATGAAAACCAACACCAACCTTCATGGTTGGTGGCGCTTTACGTTATTTTGATAGTGGTATTACCATTGTGTACATGTCTATTGACAGCCGGTGTCAGATCCTTGATTTATATTTGAAGGATCTAAAGTTTGTGTTTGGAGGAGGATTGGCACAAGATTGGGTCCAATATTTGTATTTGGAGGGAGTTTGACCCTAAATCGGTTCCAATATTTTTGTCTGAAGGGGGATTGGCACAAGATTGGGTCCAATATTTGTGTTTCGCGGAGCCTATCCCTAGATCGGATTCAATATTTTTGTTTGGAGAGGAATTGGCACATGATTGGGTCCAGGAATTGTTTCCCCTATTCAGTATTTGTTTTATTTTAATTAGATTATTGATTCTGTTAATATTTCAAGCGTTTAGCTGGCGCATTGGTATCGATATCGAACAAAAAGAAGCAAACAAAAATTAATTTGCTTTATGGAAACTCCCTTAAATATTAGCTTTATTGTTTTATAGACTTTGCTGTTATAGCGGCAACCGAAATACATCTTTAATGAAAATTTACTGTCTTACTATCACAGTAGATGCGATACAGCCTGCTGACAGACAGACAGACATACATCGGAGTCTTAGTAACAGAGTCTCGTTTTACCCTTTGGAAAAAAAATGGACTGGAAAATAGTGGTTAAACATAAGGTTCTCAGGTCACACAGCTACAATCCAATTTACTATTTCAATTCTATCTTAAAAATGTTCTGAAATAAAAAGCTGTACGTATTTCTAAAAAAAAATTAAAAAGATCTAACTGGTATCGACTATCAACTACTTAAAGATCACTGAACCCGATTTCACGCTTCATAGAATCTTGTCAAACATTTGTCTGGTTGGGAATTGGAGCTCTTTTCATTCCGACTTCAAATCTCAGTGACAATTTAAATAATAAAATACAATTTAATGTAATTTATTAAACAATACA
>DWJZ01001828.1:0-21637 GCA_018249125.1 Asbolis capucinus
CGGACCGATCTGTCTTATATCGACTGAGTCATTTCAAAATACTCGTTCAGTGTATAATAACATTTATGTATGAGGTGGTGTTTTAATTTTTTCAAAAAGATTTTGACATTACTTAGAGCCCTTATATCGTCTGGCAAGTTATTAAATATTTTTATACACATTGCGTATGGTCCGGAGCTTTATAATTTAGTCATCCACTTTTAATAATTTAGAATACCTTCAAGTTCCGGGTTGAGAGCTTTTCGCATATCATTTAACTCTTGTTCTACTTCAGTAGAATCCACAGGCACGCTTCTATAATAAGCTACAGCTTTAGCTGCTTCCTGAAATAAATCATATATAAGAATCAATAGGCTTCTTCGGTTAATGTGCTTTACCATCTAAGATTACTTTACTACTTACCATCAGGTGAGATTAAGTCAAGCATCACTACGTAAAAAGGTTATGATTAATATTAAGGAACTTCCGACGGAATTCTTTTTACCAATGCTTTCAAAATATTTATTTCAGTTAAAATCCAAATGGAATAAAAAAACTAGAAACAATATTCATAGGTTCGCCTCACCATATAGTCAAACCTTGGAGAATCGTCAGTTGGGGGAGTTTTAGCATGTTTTCAAATGCTAATGATACTTCTAGCAAAGATTCTAAATGTAATGTTTATTTCTATACTAATATAGGCCCATTTATCTATTTTTTAAATATCTTCAACATCATTAAAATCTGTACCTTGTCAGCACCTTTCTTCATCAGAAACATTGGAGACTCCCTTAAGAAGTTCAACATGATCACCCCCATCACAATTAGCGACAGGTAAACGTAATTCATGGTCGAGTAACGCAGGTAACCACCAAGGATATACGATATGAGCGAGCCAGTGGTCATGAAGATCATTCCGAAGGAAGTTAAGGTGCCTCTGATGGACTTCTGGCAGATTTCTCCGACGTAGATTGGGACAAGAAGCATGATGGAACCGCTCAATCCACTGATGAATACCGCAAGGAGAATTACTTCTACTTTGTAGCTGCAGGTGATGATCAGCCAAGATAACTGGTGGGAAATTATAGAAATTGCTAATACAATAAAGTCAATTAATTTTGCTTTACTTCTCCTGTTTCGCACTCTATAAAGCCAAGCAGACTACATCGAAGACAAAGAACAATAAGCGAGATTCCTCAGACTATTTCATAAGAATTACGCCCTTATTGTTTTCAGTCGACGATATGGAGAGATTTTAAATGTAATAATAATGTTGTTTAGCAGTCTAAACATAATTTTATGTGGCTATTTGCCAATAAACAAGCATACGAGCCTCATAAAAAGTGGGAGACCCCCCTCATGTATATCAATTAAATCGAATTTATTCTATTCATATTATTAAACTCTTGCGAAGATACATTACAAAATGTCGTAAGTAATGATAATAATGAAACGAAAAAAAAATCGTTTTATAATGTATTCGAAATTTAATTGTTAACTGCTGCAAGTGTGAAAAGAGACTAATAAATAATCTGTGTACATACCACTTGCAAACTAGCAAAAAGCATACAACTCTTTTTTCTTCCCAAATTGTCGTTCAAATATCCTGAGATGGGGATACTGATCAGTGGGCTCATGCAGGGGAGGCTTCCCAGAAGAGATATCTCTATCTCTGTCATAGGTCTGCTTAAAGTGGTGTTTGCAGACTTGAAGAGTTTCACGGTGGAAGATGGCCAGGTGTATAAAAGCCCGATGATGAGGCACAGGTAACATGCTGGAAAAACATGTTAAAAGAATCATATCCTGTAAACTGCAGCACTCAGAGTTTAATGGTTACTTCTCCTCTTCTCTCCGTCCTTCAGTTATCCTCCTTCCCATTCTTTTGTCACCTGTTCCGAAACGATATGTTGTTGGTGTGTTTGGGATCAGTTAGTATTCTTATGGATTCCCTGAGCGTATGCTATAATTTAATGCAGGCAACGCGTCAGTGACACCCCAATCTGGTGTAGCTAATGTACCACGCAGACGTTGTTGCCGGAAAAAGCTAGTAAGTATTAAAAGTGAAAAACTGACTTCGATAACGGCCCTGTTCGATTCTCGGTCGGCGTGCGTATAGGTGACATATTACTATTTGAGATATTCGTTCAAGGCAGAGTACTTAGCTCGGCGGCTTTTTTCAAACGTAAAAGATCAAGAAAGTTAAGCAACAGTGAGTGCGGTCAGTTTGAAGATGAGTGACTGCTAGTGGCAAACATTTCATGAGAATTTTCGTGCTTCGGATTGCACGTAAAGTCAATCCAGGTTTCTATCGCATCAGATGGTAATTGTTAAGCGATGTCGCATGCCTTCATATCGCAGCACTTCCGACATATGATTTGGCCTTCATCCCTTCATTAATCATCATTGGAGCAGCGTGGTGGATACTCTAGGCCTCCTCAGTAAGAGGAGAGACCCGTGCTCAGTAATGATAACATTAATATTCCTCAGTTTTGAGGATACTCCGTCTCTGTAGCAGGTCTACCGAAGCCAGTTCACGATCGCAGAATCTTAGTCCATAGTGTGTGCGGAAGTCAAATAATTCTTTACGTAAAAGATAAGCATTACGTCAAATGAGTAATCACGCTTATAAAACTGATGCTTGATTAGATAAATGCTTTTTGTATTTGATTACTGTGTTCATCTTGTTAAAATATTGTAAAATCTTCCCCAATTGGCTATTATGATGTACAGATAAGCTAAGCTTTGATAATACAGATTTTTGACTGAAATGCGAAGGATATGGGTGGAGTGAATTATTATTAAGACTGTACTTTTACTAATAGGCGTAGATAACGGTCTTAAGTAATTGTAAAGAGAGCGTACATCGACCGGTCTCAATTGCTATCATTTGGGAACAATTGTGTAGAAATATCGAAGTTTGGGCAGCATATAAACTTCTAACCCTTGGGTTTTACCACTAACCTTTCTACAAATCCGCATTGGAACAGCGTGGTGGAGTATGCTCTAGGTCAACTATTAAAATCTATCGCTGGAACGTAAAATGGGAAATAACGAAACTATGTAAAACGCCTGATAAAAACGGGTTGCAATTTTCTGTGGTGCGGGTGCGTACGTATAAACGTAAGGCGTATTTTATAAGTTACGTAACAGTTTGTACCTGGTATTATAAAAGACTCATAATAGATTTTTTATACCGTAAGCAGACAATCCTTTGTCTCCTCTGTTCATGCAGACGCATTATCATGATAAATGTCACCACCGCCTATGGACATTAGCAAAAATATGGGCATCAAAGTTTTTTAGAATGGAGTTCTTGGTCCCACTTCTTGAAATATTCTCAAAGAAGCAGTACAGGATTGAAGTCATCATTCCAATCCATAATTGTCCGTAACCGGGATCAATAATGACACGAATGGTACTCAGACACCAGCACCGCTTCAAAATGGATAGTAGAAGAAGAATAGGAAGGAGGAAGATTGTGATATTGGGAGAAACAAGAACATAGGTCTTTATGCGTTATTGACGACGGAAAATAATAAGGGCGTAACTCTTTACAATTACGCCCTTAAGTTTTTAGTATAAGCGCGACACTCTTATGACTTATTAGAAAGAGTTACTGATTTCCGTCGTTGATATGATTAGTAGACAATTCATACTTGGTGCAAATTCGAACTGATTTTTTTTCCATACCATATTTACAAGTTATATATATATATACTATATATATCGAATTTGCACAGAGTATAGGCATCGAGTCCTGGGCGTATGGTAAGATGTAACATGAATAAAAAAAATACAATTCACGGATTTATTTTAGTATAGACGCCGATAAAAGAACGTGTTAAAGTTTGTAAGGATGGTCATTATTGATGAATGGAATGGAATTTAGCCAAAAGAGAATCCTTTTTTACGCAAAATAGTGAATGGATGCAAGTGAAATTTAACACAGAGATATATTATAGTCTAAAATACATACGCAAGTTAATTTAGAAATTAGTTTAGGATAACATATAGAAACTTACCTATCCCAGTACACAGAACTTGATTAATAATTCCCATTTTGAAAATATTTAAAAACCAAGAAACGAAACGCGCCAATGAATCGAGAAGACGCACGGAACTAAGCTAGGTGTATTAACATCGGTCTTATAACGAGATGGTTATAGTCTACAGACTAACATTCATAAAATTATCTTCGCAATCAAAGAAACGAGCTTATAGCCTGGTGGTTGGTGCTGATCGTAAATTATAGGCCGAGTAAACAACATCGCTCGTAACTACGTAGCGGCGGCTTGTCCCATCGTGATTGAAGATGTAAAGGAGCAACGAGCGTTGTCGGTAAGGGTGGCTACGACAAAAATATCAAGAGTGCTTCTGTGCTTCAGAGGGCCCGTGAAGCCATTGGTTTGTGTTGTCGTCAGACAGCAATCGTTAAGCCCTGTCAGATGTACTCGGACTGCAAATTACTGAAAACTTTGGTTTGCTGCTAGCCCCTTTACTAATTCGCATAGGCGTAGCGTGGTGGAATATGTTAGGCCACATCAGTATGAGGATTTTCATGAGTGCTTCCATTCTTTGGAGTGTATAAATCTGTTGGTACCGATTCACGTCAGATAGCAGTCGTTACGTCTTATCGGAGACCTTTCGCTGACTGCAACCTTCACTACTTTCACTATTGATTCTAAGGTTTCATATCCAGTGGCTATCTGGCTTTTTCAGATCGTCAGTCCATCTGATCAGGAGGTCCACCTGAACAAGGTGTCATGTGTTGTTCTTTTTCCTAGAAAAACAAATACGAGTTCAAATTAATTCAAAATGTTATGTATCATTTTTAAGTACTGTACTCACGTGATGTTTTAAGGTACCTTTTGAACACACCTCCTTCCCGTACCTTTTTGTATATGCACTAAGTAGGGATCAGAAATGCTTATCTTCAAAAACTTTATTTGTATGTATTTCGAGATAAAATAAACGTGATTTCCTTAATATGACCACCGATGTAATATTTCGTTAATTTTTCTCAGACCCATTCCTTCCTTGAGATATTTGATGTTTTTTCCCGGAATCTCCCCCCTTTGGTTCTCACGTGATTAATAGACAAACTCGTCTCTGTCTTTCTTAATTCCGTGGTCTATACTTCTTATGTCCATGGACGTCGGAAACCCTCACCAGCATGGTCCCGTCTGTTAGTACATCACCTGGTAAGTTAAAAAAATATTATTTATTTTAATTTTAATCTAAATCAGCACTTGCTAAAGTAAATTTGGGAGTTACAGCGACATTTTTAGATAATGAAATCTTTTTATAACTTAAATATCATTTGCAGTAAGTTAGTAACTCTAGTATAATAGTAATTTGTTATCTGTACTAATAATAAAACTGTAACGGGGCCAATTCTGTGCATTACATTTTTTTTAAAATTTTGTTGCAGGGAGCTTCTTATTGATATAAAGACCAAAAGATTTTTTTAAATTTAATGTTTGTCTGTTAGAGCTTCACGCAAAAACCACTGGACGGATTTAGACGAAACTTGGCATAATCGAACAATAAAACACCAGTGGCCTTGTTCCCACAGGATAATGGATTAAAATTAATATGGCAATTCCAAAACAAATGGACCAATTTAGATGAAATTTAGCATGTTTGTAACTTATGTAAGGACAACGGATATAGGATACTTTTTATCCCAGAAAACTGCTTTGTTCCCGTCGGATAATAAGTTACAATTTGTATGGCAACTCTGAAATATGCAAGGTCCCCTATATACATACTTGTGCTTATATGAGATATTTGTTTATTGTGATATATTAGTGACTTATATGAAGAGAAGGATAATTGGATAATTTTCATTCTATCTTCTTCCGGAGCCGTTCACGGCCAAACCACTTGCCCGATTGCGATAAAACTTTATCAATTTTGTTGCTTATAATTGTGGGAAGGTTACAGATTTTTTAAATCTATTTATTTAGTATATATTTGTTTAGTTTTATTTTACAGAAGAACCTGATGTGGAATGCATATGCAAACGATCCGATATAAAATTTTTGTTAACTCTAAATATAATCGATTTTATTCGTAAAACTTAAAATTTACCTAATAATCGTTAATATTACTAAATTCGAAACCTATAATAGTATCGTCACATTCATCCATTCGTTCGTCTGTCCACGTTATAATGTAGAGACTGTCACCTGACTACTGCTTTCAAAAATAGCCTTGTAAGCGCTAATATAAAAAATGGAGGTACAAAATCGAGTGTGGTTTTCAGTTACGTTTAAATTCGTTTTCGTATTAATTAAATCGAACCGCAAAACATACGTCCCTTTTAGAAGTCCCGTCAAAGACCCTACCGAAGTAAAGCGAGAGGAGGTACTTTGAAGTTTATTATTAAAAAGTACACCGAGCCCCACAAAAATTGAGGCAAGAAACACCGTGCATATTTGCAGTTTTCCGACTTTCCAAATCTTTTTTTAATTTGTAAAAAAAAATATTTCTTTTATCAATACAAAAAATTACCATAAATATCATTAAGAATATTTATAAATATTATCAAGTGAAGTGAATAAAGTCGTTGACAAAATCTTGTCTACAAATATTATAAAATAATTCTTGTTTGTGTAGCGACAATAAAACGTTATTTGTTAACCAGACGAGACACGTATTAGATGAAGACTAAGTCCTAGAGTGTTTAGGTGTTTCTTAGTGTCCGGAAAAGGTTGAAGAGAGAAATATGTCGATATTAAATCAAGCTCTAGGGACTACTATAGGTGAGTTCTTTCAAGTTCTTTCAAGAGTTTCTTTAAGAATGTTCATTGTCAGAAATGTTTCCAAATTTTTTTATTCGCTAAAAAGTAATTGACAGTACGTGTTTTGAACATTGTCATAGCTAAAACAGGAATTAGTCATTTATCAATTAAAATATTCACTTGTATTTTTATATTGTAGTATTGCAGCAGTTTTAAGAAAAACAAAATTCTAAGATACTTGTAGGCGTTTGTATCCTTACATCTAGGTCTTTATGCTTTGTTAAGCGGTGTAATTAAGGTATTTAGGTGTGATATGCAAAAAAGAAGCAAAAAAATAATTAAATTGTATAAATCCTACTAATATTATAAATGCGAAAGTTCATGAGGATGGATGGATGGATAGACGAATGTTTGTTACTCCTTCACGCTGAAACTACTCAAGCAATCCGAATGAAATTTGGCACAGGGTTAGGTTATAATCTGGAATAACAAATAGGTTACTTTTATCAACTTACCACGCGGTCGAAGTCGTACATGTACACGTCGGTTCAAGAAACGCAATATGGACAATATGCCCGTCCGAAGTAGTGGGGAGAAACTAGTCTTTCTATATATCTATTGAGATTTATGACAAATAAGGGAAGTGCGAAATTTTTTAGCTAATATGGTTGTATTTTCACTGCATGGGAACGAAACCCCTTGTGGTTTTATAGACACGGTGTGCCACAGGGAAGACTGCGAGGACCATTATTGTTTTTAATATATTTACATGACTTATAATATGTATAACATATCCTACAACATCATTTGTACTTTTTACTGATTCTTTACAAATACATATATTGAGAACATCGAAAACGAAATTTTTAATTTTAATTATATAACAGGTTTGTTTAGTGTTAATGTAATGAACTTTAATAAAAACCAAATAATACATTTTCACACGGGGAACTCATTAAATATTAATTAGATGGGAGAAACAATTAAAGGTATAAATGCATTGAAATTCTTAAAACAATAACTCTATATCATAATACAAGACAATGATTTACTTAATTCACTGTGCTTGTAAAAAACTAAACCAATTTTCGTGTACTTTTATACAATATTCATTTAATATATTTATTGCGTTCCATGTAACAAATATACATAGGCCTTAAATAAATGCAGTTTTATAGTCTTTAGATTGTGTTTATACAAAGCGATCAATGAAACTGAGTTACATCTTATACGTGCAAAATTTTTTTTGGCTTGGCTTGGAATTTGAATAAAAGTGGAACTAGTGCAATTATAGAAAATGTTCAAAAAGGTATCTGCACATGTTTTATAAAATTATGCAATTAGTTATCGTTTAAGTGATTTTATCTATTGGACTTCTTGTAAACAGACCAGTAGATGACAATGCCACAATTTGGATATAAAACGGTTCGGTTTATAAATTCAATTCATATTAAGAAATATTTATTATTACACAATTTCTTTTTATTACAGTTTGCTATGGATGTCTTACACTGGGCATAATGTACAACTGGCCATCTTCGACCATCAAACTCTTCTCGTCCAGCAACACGACTCTTCATCGACCAATGACGGAAACAGAGCTGGCTCTCCTCGGTAGCTTACCGTCCGTCAGCGCTCTGATCTGCACTCCCTTGTGTGGGTTCCTCCTGGATACATTAGGAAGGAAGAAGACTTGTATTTTGTTTTCGTTGCCACAAGTTGTAAGTGTCTTAATTTATTTATTCTTGTAAACGTATACAAATTGTTACATAACTTAAGATTTTGTAGCTAAGAATAGAATAAGATTTATTGTGTTGCGAGTGGCACGGGCAAAGGATGTTACGTCACTAACATTCATTTTCATTTCCCCGCAAGAAAGTTTGAGGGTAGATGGATGGAGTTTTGCTACTCCTTCATGCAACAGTTACTGAACGGAACTGAATGAAATTTGAATAGGTTCCTATTTTGTTCACTAAATCGCGAAAACTGCCGCCGCCGCTAAGGTTCCGTGGATCGGAGGTACCGTGGCAGTATACCGTCAAGTATCTGGGATGTATCATGGACAACATGATGCGGTTGAGCCAGCAATGTAACCACTTGGTTACGCAGGTAAAATCCGTTCGCGCTGTACTCCAACCGTTACATCTCGGTTACCAATTTCTACAAAACGGACGTTATATTACATGTACGTTCGATCACGACTCACCTACGCGGCGCCGGCATGGTTCGCTTTGGCTAGCAAGTGGCAGCGAAAGCGGCTGCAGCAGTAACAGAATCTGGCTCTGACAGATATCGTGGGGGCGGGGCGCTTCCTCTGGAACGACGTGGTGGTTATCGACCTCAAGATATATTTGGAGGACTATGTGGTCAGGAAGGTGCGGACGATGTTCGACCGCACCGACCGGGGGCCACGTGAGTCACTCAGAGGATTCGTGCCCCTCCACGGTCGACCACCGGAGGGCCTCCCGCTACCACGGGAGTTTATAGAGTCGGGAAACTGACAGCGACACTAGCTTGCTTTACGGTATAATAGAATTCCCAGCGGGGTTCTCACCCCTACCGGGAGGCCCTTGTCCTCCCGAGCTCAGGCCCGGGGGGGTGACCCTTGAGGCCCGCAGTACTCCTCGCGCTACAATTAAAGTAGATAATCCGAACAGGCGGAAGACCAGCGTTGTAAATATTTATCGCCTAAACTACCACGCGGACGAAGTCGCGGGCACAGCTAGCGACAAATATGATTGTTTATAAAATCTCGTCATTTTTACAGGTGGCATGGGCCATAGTATGCGCAATACCTAGAGTAGAAGCAATCCTGTTAGCTGTTGCAGTTTCTGGTATCAGTGGCTGTGTGTTACTGACCACACCGGTCTATGTCGGCGAATTTTGCCAGGAGTCCATCAGAGGAACCATGACGTCTGGCTCCATAGTCTTCTACGGAGTAGGAGCCCTCGTCTCCTATCTGTTAGGAGGACTTCTGGCGTACCACACGATGAACTACATTTGTCTCGCTCTAGCAGTTGCGGGGACAGCGATGATCACTTTAATTCCTGATTCTCCAACGTACCTGATGAAGAAAGGTCAGGAAAGGGTATGTATGCTGTTGATTTAGTAAGTAGTGACTGTCCGCGATATTAAGTGCGCTACGTACGTTCATAAAAAGTAGCATAAGCCTTAATTTAAACTATAGTCTATCTGTGTGCCAAATTTCATCCAGATTGGTTCAGTAGTTTTTGCGTGAAGGAGTAACAAACATGCATCATATTAACGCCATCTGCTTGTTTGCCTGCTTATCCCATAAACAAGGTTTAATAAAAAAATTAAAATACAAGTTATAATCATAAATCCTTATTAGAAAGAAATACACAAAATTTCATAACTGTATTGTTAACCATTGAGGAGTTCCCTCCTCTGGAGCCAATCCTGAACGAAGTCTCAGATCATAATTTTCATAAAACATCATTGCCATCGGAACTGAAGCAGTATGCAAATTCTTGCTCCTTAATGTAAGAAGTGGGTCTAATTAAGCTTGCGTTATTTGACCCGTAACAAACAAATATACTAACATACTAATATACAAACATGCACTGCTGCAAAAAGAGTTCTATTTGTATTTTTAAAATTTTACTTTAACGCGGAAACAAAATGGCCGAATGTTTATGAATAATTACATTTGCGAGATAATAGCAATTATCTTTTACGACAACGCTCAAATTGTAATGAGATTAAGATAACAATTTCTTTGTTACGTTGTTCATCTGTGTTATCAGGAAGGAATGTTGTTTATCGTGCCACATTCTGAGTTCATATTCTGTTATGCAACACTGGACTTTAAAAAATATATATTAATGCGTGAAGCAAAAACTTTGTACCAATTTCTAAGAAAATTGCACAGACGGAAGAAAAATTGGCACAGTCAATATTTTTACGGAGAAGGAGTGCAGACAGCTACTATTTAATATATGTAAGCATTGGTAATGCAATGGTAATGCATTAAATGGTAAAATAAAAATATTATACTTTATCATATTTGACGCACACTGACGTTTGTCAATTTCAGTGCTGTCAATGACAATTTATTTTTAAATTGTAATTGGCTGAATTTCAACCACAGAGCTTCTTTCATAGTTATATATAAATAATGTAGGGAAGATGCATTTTGTAAATTATAAATTATGTACTAAGGAAAAAAGGTTTACTTATATTACATCTCTGACATTCGTTTCTAAGCATCAGTTTTTGGTAAATACTATTTTATAACCATTTGGAGGAACTACGCCCTCGCTGGTACTACCCGTGGGACACCCTGAAAAGCACATCCCAATAACGACGAAAGCTTAAACTCTATCTAAAACTGTATTTTTGTTGGCAGGATGCAGTCAAAGCCGTTGCCTATTACAGAGCTGCAAAAATTGATTCGAAAGTGGTGTTGGAAGAGATTAATACCATCAGACGAATTCTCAACCCAGAATTCGACGGTAGGTACAATACAACATACTTTATTGTGCAGACTAGTAAAATACATAATAAAACAATAAAATAATTTAAATCACGATAAGCAGTCTTATTCTTCCGGACAACCATTGGGCGAAGAACTTAGTTGTAAAAAAAAAGAAAAAAGTACGCAGGTAGAGGTGCAACGTTATTGTTTTAGCATTAATATATAAAACACACATAATTGAAAATATAAATATCTAGGTACATTGTTTCTATGGAATCATTAGAAAAACCAAGAAGATAAACCAAATTATTGCAATACTGGTGTCCGGCCGCAGATTCCCCTTACATTGATACGTAGCTTATGTGTTATTCCAGACTAGAATGTGATTAATTTCATTCAGATCCAGGCAGTTGTTTTTGCGTAAAGTAACATCCATCCATCCGCACAAACTCTTGCATTTTTAATATTAGTAGGTTAACAAAATCGGAGAAGAAAAATTATCTGTCACATATATGTCTGCCGGGACATTTAACTTTTTATTTACTTTGTTTACAAGAAAAAAATACATACAGAAATATACTATCTAGCATTCTTAAAAACGAAATACATTAGTTTGTCACAGGGTGAAGACATTAAACATTTTTCATAAAGATATGCGTCGGCCCGGCCGGCAGTCAGTTTACCAGCTACGAGTATAAGCCAAACCCGGTGCCGCCCGCGCTTCTCTCACGGCGTCACACCAACTACGTCACGTGGACTAGGATCGGAACGTTATCATCAGCCTTATACAGACTGCTCCTATTTATAAATAAATTGAAACTAATTTGAAAATTCTTTTACTATTAAAATGCTATGTTATACCTGAGTAGCATAAGCTATATTTAATTGAAGGACACCAGAGTGAACACCGAGCATACACGACTATAGAATACTTTGCTGCGTCACTGCAATGCGCAGTCTAATCCGGTCGAAGTTAGAAATTAAAAGCTTCTAGCAACTGAATAAACTAATTATTTAATATTTAATTTATATTTACAGATGAAACACCTGAACAGGAGAAGTTGCAAGTTGATTGCAAGCCGAAAGAAAAGCTTTCCTTCTGGAAATTTATGAGTTAGTATTTTTAAATGGATATTATTTAAGTCAAAAGAAATGAGTTTTCACATTACTGGAAATCTAACGAATATGGGAATAAATGAAATGAAACAAAATTTTAATCGAAGTAGGTTTTTAAAAACACTTTTCGAAAGTCAAACTACGCCGTTGCTTCAACAAATCCCTACGGTGAGCGGTCTTTAAAGAAGAAGCGGTTACAATTCTTGCAATGACCAAACTCATCTGTTTATTTAGTAACACTCTTGCTAAATCCAAAACCTACTGTTTATTCTACATCGTAATATTCTTGTAATTATCTTGTCCCCCTGTTTATTTTGCAGTGCAACATTCTTGCAAAATTGTAACACTTTCAATGTGCCAATTATTTTGCGAATTTTGCAATTGCACATTCTTGTAATGTCCATAGCCTACTGTATATGTATTTTGCAGTAAGACCTTCTTCAATGGCCAAAGCAGACTATTTATTTAGCAGTGTAATTTTCCTGGTAAATGCAAAGCCAACTGTTTATCCTGGAGTGTAAGATTCTTGTAATAGCCAAGCCATCCTTTTTATTTGGCAGTATTACATTCGTGGTAAAGCCTACTATGTATTTTGCAGTGTAACATTCTTGCAATGTCCAATATTTATTTTAAAGTGCAATATTTTTGTAATGTCCATGCCCTCTTGCTTATTTTGCAATGCAACATTCTTGCAGAATCCAAAGCCTATTTATATGCGATAATAAAAACCTTAATTCAATGCCCATAAAAGATACAGAATGCCTATAAAAGTTATCGATGTATTACTCTCGGTGTTATCATAAGATTAGCATGATATATTATGAAAAATAACATAGCTGTTGTTGGGGAATTTATCTATACTAATATTTTAAAAAGGAGTGATTTGATTGTTTTTTACAATACAATGTTTGTTACAATATTGTTTGTCGTGTTTTCGTGTCGCGTTTCATACCTACCTCATTTTATTTCATAGCACTCAGGGCTGACTGGCAGAGAATGCCAAAAGGCATTAAGTCTTGTCCTTAGTATACCTTTCTTTGTGGTGTTAAAAATAAAAAAAGCTAGAGAAAAAAAAATGCTAAATTGTTAATTACACTGCTCCAGTGCCAATTGTTGAAGTGGTTAGTGAAAGATATCCTAAAGTTTTTGCCCTCCGAAAGGAGACGCTGAAGAGTTTTTGCTAAATTTAAAGCATCTCGTACTTAACTTGGACAATTAGTAACAATCGACCCAATTCAGACTATTCTGAGCCTACATTATTTTTTATTCTAGAAAAATCCAGATCATCACGCCAAGCATTTGTCCTGACGCTGTTCCTTTACACCGCTGTGGCATTCCAAGGGCTGGTGCCCATACAGGTGTACGCTGAACCAATCTTCCAAGAGGCAGTTCCCAACATGTCTACAACAGTTACAACTGTGATATTTGCTGCCGTCACAGTGGTTGCTAGCTTCAGTGCGGCCTATTTTGTGGACTCTGCTGGAAGACGGGTAAAACTCTTTTTCTTTATCCAAACTAATATAGTGTACTATGGTACTTTTTTTTGTTTTCTTGAGGGAAACCTTCAAAAGGTGCCCGGCACTTTGGGAAAAATACCGAGGTATGTGGGATTTTTACCCACTAAAACCCCCCCCCGGTGGCCTCCGGCCTCGGCGCTTTGTAGAGGACTCCGGGATCTCTCACGGAACACGCTTGGAGTTCTCTACGCGTGATGCCCCATTCGGGCCCGTCACTGAGTATTACTACTCTACGACCTGTGGTGGCCACACACACAGTGCCATCCTTCGCTTGCTGAACGGTTCGGGTTCCTATCCTAGCCACCCGCGATCCTGAAAGCACGCTATCCCCATGTAGCTCTAATCTTGTCCCGAGGTACAAAGGGACACAGCGACCGTTGGCCTCATACCTGTGGCGTTTCCTCCTCCGATTGGGTACAGAGTGCACTATGGTACTAGTGTGGTATGTAGCTACTTTATTAGAAACGAAGCGGTCTATAACTAAAGTCGAATATGTTATTATCAATGCGCACAATAGAAAGCACACTCGTGTCATAAGACGTTTTGCAACACATTTGCGATTATTTTTCTCCACCTCAAGTTGATAGTTTTAATCATCTATTTTATTTTTCGTCTGGCCTACACTGTTTAGTATTATATTTGTATTTGTTAAGCGGCGACCCATCATCATTATCTTTATACGGATCCATGTAGCGTGAGTATACGGGCAAGTAAATCACAAATAGAAATTCAATGAACAATTATTTAATCAGCCACTTTAAATGTAATTCCAAAAATAAGACCCTGGTAAACTTCCGTAACACGTAATAAATGATTTACGACAAGCAGTTATCAAAATGGTACTATGGAACCGCGATTAAAACAGATTTAACGGCGATCCGTCGATGACGTACAACAGTCCTCGCGTCCGATTCAAAATGTGCGGCCTAAGATGGCTGCCCGTCTGACGTTCCGCCTGAGTGACATTTAAAGTCACTCATTCTAACCTGACAGCGCCACCCTCATGCTGTCATGTTTATAAAGTCGATACATGTTTATCGAGAGTTTAGGTTTTACCAAAGATTTTCTTTTATGTAATATATTTATAATTAATTTAACAGTTGACTAAAAAAAACTTAAAAAAAGCAAATTAAATCCCGACTCCTAGAAAAGGGGTATTATAGTACCAATGAATATATTAATGACAAGGATGCTTGGAAATAATATACATCCGCAGCTAGTTCCACAAAAGTTTATCCTTGTAATCATTTTGTATTATTATTTTATGTATTATTGAAAAAATGTGCTGAGGAATTTCTTTCGCTGTTTTTTTCCGCATTATTATAGCACTTTTCCGAAACGGTGGTAGATTCTAGAAAATGACTTTCATAAGAGTATTGTAAATACCCATAAGGAATAAATGATTTGACTTTGACTAATTTCGCTCAAGTGGTGGATATGTTGATAAAGAAGTACCCAATGTGTTCTATATTTGTGCAAAATTTCATTTAGATCCGTTCTTTACTTTTTGCGTGAAGAAATAACAAACATCTATCGATCCATCCATCTTCATACATTTTCGCATTTATAATATTAAAAGGACTGTTTAATTTTGACTTACGTTAAGTAAGCTATTTCTAAGATGAAATAAATGGTTTTCATTTTATTTATTCCAGCCTTTGATAATGTACGCCTCGATCGCCACCGGTATCTGCTGCGTGATCCTCGGGTCTCAGATCCAGCTGCACTGGGGTCCACACTGGTTGACTGCTCTCTTCCTGTGCCTGTACACCATCTCTTACACCTTCGGAGCTGGCACGGTGCCTTATGTTATGATCGCTGAGGTTTTCCTGCCTGAAGTAAGTTTTGGTTGGAGCTAAATTCCTTAAAGAAATCTAGTAGGGTCGGGTTCCTCGGAACATTTTTTCACAATATTAATGGCTAATTTTTGGGAGCTTTATTTGGATGAGGCGTAAAATTTTTAATCTACAAAAATTTTCGGTTGTGGTAGCTAACAGAGATAGCAAGGAGACAGCGTCCACGGTATCACCGGAACTTTATAAAACCTTGAAATCTGTAGGACAATGTATACTCAACTTTGGAATCCAAATTTTATATTCGCCGATGATTAATATCCATACATTTTGGATCCATTATATCAACTCTATGTTCTTCCCCAAATTCCAGTCTATCTCTGTTACAATTTTCATCAAAATTGGTTTAGTAGTTTAGGCATAAAAGCGAAACAGACAGAGAGAGATAAATAACTTTCGCATTTTTAGAAAGAAAGAATGGAGTATATTTCTAGATAGCGCAACATAATCAACAAAATAATAGTATAAAAATAACTAACAAGGTTAAATGCAAGCTTTAGTTATAAATACCAAATACAAAGAAATATAAAAAGATTCGTAACTAGAGCCAATCTTGAACGTAGTATCAGGTCATACTTTAAAAAAAATACAGCGTCATCAGGACGAAAGGTTTATGCAAAATTTCAACTTTGTAGTCTAAAAGGAAGTGGGTCTAAAATTAAACTCGCAAGATTTGACCCGTAACAAACAAATATACTTACATACAAATATACTTTTACTAAATTAGTGCGCTTTGCCATCTAGGACTGCATCGCTACCTACCATCAGGCAGGCTCGCGGTCAAACACTAATTTATGGAAGATAAAAAAATACACTGCAAGTTCAATAAAAGCTTGTAAAAATAATAAAAATAAAATAAAACAAAAACAAAAAGTAAGGATAAGAAAATTTAAGGATTTTTAAAGTAAGAGTTTTCGAAGTAAGGATGTTTAAGGTAAGGATATTTAAAGTAAGGATTTAAAGTAACGATGTTAAAAAGGAGGACATTTAAAGTCAGGATTTAAAGTAAGGATGTTTAAAGTAAGGATGCTTAAGGTAAGGATGTTTAAAATAAGGATTTATTACTATTTCCCCCTTGCAGGTCCGAAGTATAGCGTCAATGTTGGCAATAGAATACGCCTGGGTCTGCAACTTCATCATACTCTTCGTCTTCAATCCCATGGTGAATTACATGGGAGTGGGAGCGGTATTCTACTTCTTCGCCATCGTCTGCTTCCTCACCGCTGTGTATAGCTACTTCTTCGTACCAGAGACCACTGGCCTGACTATCGAAGTGATACAAAAGTTGTTTAAGAATCCTCGCAAGACTATTTTGCTGTAGATTTTTTGATATTTTTTATGTGATTAGGAATTTCAATCGTTTTAGTTTAGTTACGGAGCAGAACCATTTTTAAATGTATGACCGGCCGCTTGGTCTAGTTCTTAGTGAACTGGACTACTACACCGGAGGTCGTGGGTTCAATTCCCACCCACTTTTCTGTAATGAGCAGGAATGTTTGTTCTGTGTGTGTAAAATAAATATCTATTTAAATATGAATTTAAAAGTATATATGTACGAGTATGTTTATCAGTTATCTGATCACCATAGTACTAGCTAACGCTTAGTTTGGGGTCAGATGGCCGTGTGTGAGTTGTCCAAAGATATAAAAAAAAAGATATTTAAATTAGATCTGCCTGTGCTGAGGTTACTGTGCACAAACAAAGGTCATTTATAGATTAATTTTAATGTATTATTAGAGGTGTGCCGGCTATGACTGGTCGACTAGTCGGTAGCCGATTAGTCGGTTGTGAAGATCAACTTTTAGTTTTTACGAAAGTACCAATTACCAAGAAAAACCCTTTTTAAATTTCAGGACCTATAATATAACCTGTATCACTCCTAAAAATCCATTCAATTAAGGCCGTTTAAGTTAGGAAGTTAAAGTAAAGGAGTTTAAGTGAAGAAGTTTAAGTAAAGAAGTTTAAGTAAGGAAGATTAAGTAACGAAGTTTATGTAAGGAAATTTAAGTAAGGAAGAAAGTAACTTTTCCTTTGAAAATAAGTTGAAACTAGTTAGAAAAATAATCCCCGAAATAGTGATCGGCCAACTAGCCGGTGCATCTGCAATTATTACGTATTCTATGAAGATGATGAGAATCTAATGATGATGATGATGATGATAACGACATGATGTGACGTTATCACGTATTTCGAGGTTCGCAAGTTCGAATCGCAAATGACTGGAAGCCCGCGTCAGGGTTCCGGTTCCATTACAATGTAAAAGTCTCAAATCAAGCGTGAATAGGCTTACAAAATAAGCGCGCTTGACCATCTAAGGCAACATCGTTGTTTACCATCTGGCGGGATACAGGTCAAGCACTAATTTATAGAATGTAAAAATAATGTACGATACATTTATTTATTTTATTTGGTACTTTTGTGTCATACAAAATACTTTATTATTTTAGGGTAATTTTAACAGGATTATCGTTTTAAGGAGTTGGAAATAAAGTATTTTTCTGGAGAACATTATTATCTACTAGTTAGGACGAGAAGTATCGATAGTTTTATAGTAGTAGTGGCGTAACTACAGGTGTCATGATTGGCAAAATTTTTGATGGGCCCCTTGGCCTGAAGGGCCCCGCCGCCGGTTGAAAGTTCAGAAGTGACGTAACATTAAAAAAAAAAACAAAATTATAGAAATATTTAAAATCAGTTAAAGTAACAACTTATTGCCAAAGATCATATACAAATAAAATTTTTAACATTAAAATATTTATATAGTTATAAACTATACATTGATAAGGTACTAGTTTCCGCCCGCGGGTTCGCCTACGTACTAGGTAGGGTCATAAAAAGTTGCCTATATGTTATTCCAGACTATAGTCTATCTCTGTGTCAAATGTGTTTAGTAGTTTTTGCGTAAGTAACAAACATTCATCCATCCTAACAAACCTTCGAATTTGTAATATTAGTATGTTATGCTTCAGAAAATTTTTATATTTATTTAACACTGTTAATAATAATATTATTAAATTTAAATTACATGTGAGGATTTTTCTTGGGGCCCCATGCAATTAATTTGGGGCCTCAGATGATATAGTTACGACATTGAGTAGGGACCCAAAATATTGTACGAAAAATAATAAATATTAATAATAAATGTCTTCCGTGTGTAAATAATAATAACTAAATGTAGGATAAAATTGTAAGATTATTAAAATTATTAAATTGTATTGTATTATTATTAAATTGTAGGATAAATAATAATAAAGAAAATATTATTTTTAGTGTGCCATATTTTGTCTACGAGATTATTTCTTGTTGTAATTAACTCTGCCTGAGTTAGGTTATTGTTAGTAATAAAAATTTTATAATAATTTTATTTGTTTTTTTTTCTAATTATTATCTTCTTTCTGACGCAGCCGAGTGTTGAAAAATCTAATTTTAACACTGTTTTTCTGTAAATATTTCGCGGAAGTTACATTATCCATTATAAAAATTAAGTAACAATGCGTAACCTACAGTCCAGGGGGGATAATGGCCCCCATGACACGCCCCTGGATCCGTCCTTGTCAGGCAAACGAGAACACGCGTCAGTTATAGTTGCCAACTTTAAAAAAAAAGAGATCATAAAAATATACTTACCACACTTCAAAAAATATAGTTCTTTATGGAGATATTAAAAAATAGTTACATTTGTACTTTTTTTTTAATTTTTTTTTTAAACTTTTTATATTGTTTCACACGCACATTACAGCAGTCGAACGAAAAATTGTGGAATATGTTTTAGTCAGTTTTAATGTTACAAGACATAAACATTGATTGAGTACAACATACTGAAATATAGTAGTTTCGTGTACTATATATTTCTTAAACAGCATATAGTAAGAGTCCTGAAATACAGTACGATATAATTCTGTATGGTTGGCAACCCTAGCTTCACCTGATGCTAAGTGATTACCGCTGTTAACAGACATTAGTAACATTCCTCTGGGGGACACTAACAGGCCAGCCAGGAAGCAAGTGATTGTGCCACACACGCGGGGAAGACAAGGAAAGAAGTGTAGCAGAACATAGTTGAAACAACCGGGCCTCAGGGGCTCCTGTGAATAGTTGTTATAATTTTTGATTGATATCAATATATATATTTTTTATTATTTTATTAGTGAAACACTTATGAACGACAATATTTTTTGAATTTACTACCGTTGTTAAATGGTGTTTTATTGCTGTGAAACTTTGCTTTGAAGTGTTACTACGACACGTATTTACTGTATTTAACTGTTTCAGTGCATGTCCTTAATTATTGTAAAAGCGTTTAAGTTAAAAAAGCGAAAATACTCAAATTGTTGCATTGTTCCTATACATAGAAGCTATCGATATTCAGAATGGGTATAAAACAATGGGAAGGATGATTGGAAAGAACAGGGAGAAAGAAGAAAGGAATTGATTGACCAACACTCGAATAACTCCACACTGCAAGCTGCGCAGTCATGACGTAATGCGACGAAATTAATTGAATTTTGAATCTTATGCCCTTTTAGCACAAACAGTTCATAACGATAATGCGAAGTCCAGACGAGATTAATCGTTAAAATAATTTCAACTTTAATACATACAGACTAAGGTACACAATTCCTTAAAACTCTTAATTAAAAATGCTCCTTGTTTATAATTATAAATGCATAAACATAATTATGTTGTTCACCACGCATGCTAATATTTAGCTTGAATAATATCAACCTTATCGTTAGACAATAGACGTGACATTAAGATAATAGATAGGTCACATATGTTTTGTTACACAAACAAGATATGTGATTAAACGATTGGAGATAAGGTCTATTTTAGGTTGTACGGTATGATATGGTTCGGCGCCGGTGACCGGTGTGAATGAAGTGTGGAGGGGACATAACAGGATCTAGTGATGTGCGAGATAAGATACTTTTTGCACGGATTTATTTTAGAACAGTAAATATGCGCGCTCTAAAAAGGAAGAAATTTTAACGGGACTTACCAACACATTGTCTAGGTAGAAGTGGAAGTTGATGTGAGAAAGAGAAAGAATATCGTTGAAATATGGTATCAGCGGTTCTCAATATACCGTCATATCAGCAGAAAGGTTGACGGCAGGAGAATGGGACAGAGAATAAATAATATGGCGGAAAAGAAGACGGACTAAGTTCCTTTTTCATATTAGTAGACTGTGTAACAATGATTCTGCATCTGACCACTAGAGGGATCAATTCAGTGAAAATACATAAAATTCGCCGGTAGCAACAATATTAAAGTAAGTCGGGGACAATAACACAACTCTTATTGTAAAATGGCATATGGAAAATAACTCGTCCAATGATCAACAAGGTTCACATGCAGCATGATCCTAATTCCAAAGTACCTATGAGAATACAAAATTTCAAGGTTTTTGGATAAAATGGTGATTCGAGAACTTTGGAAGAACCAGCCAGTGAGTATCAAAATAATTTCGCGCTTTCGAAACGTTATCCATACTTTTGCACATCACTACCCATAAAGATAACTCCCACTGAGCCGGCTCAACCACATTCATAGTACGCAGCGCGCGACATTGCGCGTGTCGCTGGCACAAAATAGTTGTTGGTGTTCCATTTTTAAAATTTGTTTACGTTCAGTGACATTCTTTTAAATCAGGTGAAAGTCAATTTTAATTCTTTGTTTAAAATTATGTCAGTAAACATTGTTAATTATTTTATTGTTTTATGTGATTGTTTTTATAATCAACATTGTTGATTTTGTATGAGCTATCTACATATGAGTTGCGAATAAAAGTATTTTATCAGATATGCATAATATAATAGTGTACTTAGTGTTTTGGTTTGTGAATAATATAAACTAGAAACTGCCCTCGCTTCGCTTCCGAAGAACCAGAAGAAAGTAATTATTGTGACATAACTGTAACAGTTAGACATACACTATCACGGATTTATTTGTAGATATTGATGTCCTCTATAAAACTGTAGTACATCA
>DWJZ01001829.1:0-21625 GCA_018249125.1 Asbolis capucinus
GAGACGGACGCGAAGAATGCACTCACCCTGAAATAGCATATAAATAAATTATTAAACACGTACACACTCATATTCCCTGTAGGTGATGTAGACAAAAAAGGCGCATAATTCTATTCATCTTCGTTATTTTTAAAATATCGTACACTTACTCTTTAACAATGTTATCCTGAGCCATACATTCTTTCTAGTTCAACCCGACAAGGAATTCTTATAATTAGGTAATGTGTTAAACATATCATTTCTTCTCATTTTCGTTCTTTTAATCTATTGAATATTTTAATATTTTCTCCTTTTCTTTATAAATATACTCTACAGTAATTATTTTTAAGTTTTTGTATATCACAAGACTAGAATGTTCACCTATAATTCGAGTTACATGACAATTATCATAAAATAAGTAGATTTTATATAAGTTTGAGTTTCAACGAGTAAATAAAAGAATACATTTTCGAAAAGATTTTTATAAATTAATTCCGTAAAGGTTAATTTCGTACCTAGCTTTCATTTCGTAGCCTTCTTAAACATCATTTTATAATTTACTCCGTTCTCAACAAGTCAGTTACGTCATTACGATACAAACCCTAAATACTCATTTCCACAAGTACTTACATTAAAGAGACAATTGTCCGATAAAATAATTAGATAAGATATTATTACGATTGTTATAGAAATTATTACAATTTCAAATACTGCACCGATTCGAATTTCATTGTAATTAAACAAATTTTGAGCGATTTTTATTAATACTTACAGGTAATACACACACACGGCTTGCCCCGTGTTATTATACTATTCTAGACTATAATCTATCTCTGTGCCAAATTTAATTCAGATCCGTTCAGTAGTTTTTGCTTAATGGAGTTTCAAATATCCATCCATCCTCACAAACTTTCTTATTTATAATTTCAATAGTCACTGTATATATACTAGTAGTTAGTGGATTGTCACAAACCTGGGTAGTACAGTTTTCAGTAGCTGTGTGCGTAATGATCACCCAGGGTACCGGCTGAATCAGCTTATCCAGTGGCTTCACCACGGGCTGGGCTAGCCAGTCCGTCCTGGATACCATCCTCAAATGTCCCGGTGCTATAATTAATGAGTTGGCTGGAAAAGAATTAAACCATTTTAATCTTCTTTCTCTGTTCTATATTCTTATCTATTCTAATTTTAACTTTTCATCGCAGAGTAGCTCAAATCAGGACGAACGATAAAAAACCAAAGGAAGTTTACAAATAAAATATAGAAGTTGGAAAAAAAAATATTTTAATTATTGTCAGCATATACATTACACAGATGTATTAAGTCTTTTTAATGTGCTAAACAGGCAAACAAGCATACGGGTCACCTGATAATAAGTGATCACCGCCGCCAATGAACATTAACTACACTAAACTGGAGTGTTACTAATGGATGGCCTACCAGGAAGGAAGTAGAAGACATACGCGAGAAAGAAAGAGAACAAGGGAAGCAGTATATTGCTGCAGCAACCGTGATCAAATAAGCCCAGTTACACCAACAACATATCGGTCCAGCACGGGCGACAGAACAATGGGAAAATGGACGACTAAACCGAACGAACGAATCCAAAATAAACTGGCTCTGACTTTTTTAAACCGCCCCAACAGGCCTGGCAGTTGAAAGCCGATTGACGAAAGTCAATACCAAAAGCGTTTCAACGACTCAGTCCCTGCCAGGTCGCTACGACTCATCCAGCTGTATTTGTGATTTACGTTATGGCACAATATTGAGTCGACCAATCACTTTCAATAATTTTTAGTAACGTCGAGTTATAATTACGAATTACAATTGTAAATCAAAATTTCCGAAAACTGAGTATCGATATTTTTCCAACGGTAATTAAAATTGATTAGTTTGAGAATGGTTATTACAATATATGTTTTTAATTGCCCTTATAAAGTTACATATAAAAGCTATATATAAAAGCATGTTAATATAGAAGCTATGATTAAAGTCAAGCACCACCTTTTTACCATCAAGCACCATAATTAAGATAGATCCACGTAGCAAATTTGATTGATACTAATTAATTTTTACACTTGAAAATAAAGCAAGCGCCTTTAGTAATAATATAATGAATGCTGAAGTTACCTGAACCCAATATAATAAAGAAAGCAACATATCAAAGTTTAGAAGTGCAGGAAATTCCTATCTCCATGTTTATCTCGAACCTCATTGGTTTTTTTGTCACTTTTTTGGTTTAGTGTTTGTTTTTTTGTTGATGAAGTTAAATTTAGAAAAGGCTAATTAAAACCTTTGTTATTTGGAGAAAAAAACGCTCAATTCTCATCCCTTCACATATAAATTATGTTGCCAGGTATGCATATTATGTAAAAAAAAGAGATATTGCCGATTGTTAATCGAATTAAATAAATAAGCTACATTAATTATTGACTAAAATAATAAATAAATATCTGTTGTCTCTTCATATTTTTTATATACGGATACTATTATTAAAAATGGCTTAATCATTTATTTGTAACGTGCAGTGCAGAAAAGCGAATCCCTTTCCATGTTTGGTTTGGAATAGCTCAGTAGGTATACTTTACGTGCATCACTTGCAAGATGATAATGGATGAAAATTAATGTAAGGATAAGTTTAGTATTTATATTAAAAAACAAACTATTAAAGCCTCTGGATTCAGTCCCATCATATCACTATGTCACTCTAATATTACTTTAATTGTGAAAGTTTGTATTTCTTCCACGCTTTAACTGTTGCATAGATTAAAATGAAATTTGGCCCACAGATAGCACATTTTACCATCATCATGTTCCAAAACATGCAAAATGCAACGCGCGCAATCTAATTGTATACTATTCAAAATTATTTCACAACTATACAAAATTTCTTACAAACTTTAAATCGACTGTGGCCAATGAACAAACACCGCGGAGAGCTTAAAAATTAACAGAAACAGGATCATACCTCCCTTATTATGTATCGTGCAATGCTTAACCACAGGGTTTTCGTGATTTTCGTGGAATCTCATCTTCATCACCTTGCCCTGTGCGTTACCGACAACCCGTCTTGTTAGTAATGAAAATATTAACATTATTGTTAAAGGGAACATGATTATCGTTATTAATATAACTTGAATGCAGTCATAACAATAGTAGCCCGAAACCGTCGCTTTTGCTGAAATGAACAAAAAAATTACATAAGCATTTACAAGAATGCTAATACGAAAAGCACTATTTGTTCTATTTATACCCGAGAAGCATGTAAACATGCAAAGATAAGAATAACGGTGAGATAGTGTCTCAACACTGAATTGAACCAATAATAAGTTTATTCAGACAGCTTAATATATTTTGTTTATATTTATTTATATGAAAGCATTTTTATACATGAAATATATTATATTATATAAAAATGAAACTTCCGGGTTATATGTATATACAAATGACATTCTTGTAAGTTATCTTCGATCAACAATTTAATGATTTTTAGTCGAAACCAAACGGAAAAATCACTAAGGCTTTCTGTATTAAGGAATATATACGTCCTGGACGTGGCTATGTGGATAAAATTAGCTTCGACGCACTTTTGGCGCTTTGAAGAGCAGGGGATACTACTAGTAATTGAGAAAACTTAGATCACGGTTTACCGACGGTTTTACGTGCCCACGAGAGCCCTCATGAGAGTTTTGCCGCAAGCGGTCCCACACCCACTATCCAGCCCATGTCAACACAAGCAACTTTGCTAGGAGCGCATAGAAATAAATTCAACATTCATCGTTGGACCCATAACTGGGCTCGGATAAAGATATTAACATTTAATTAATAGACTCTCCATAAGATATTTTTTTAATTTCTATAAATTTGTGCTTGACCACAATCCCACCTGGTAGCAATATATAGATATATATATATATATACATATGTTACTAACATATGAATTAATCTAGTTTTATTTAGTTTAAACAATAACGTTGAGATATGATACTGTACCTAGTGAAATAAATTGGTTAATTAATCCACTTTTTACAACATTTGACCCAGGCATAACATCTCCTATTTTCAGAGCCCTATATATAAAAACTATTGAAAGATAAACGCATATTATTGTCATGCATAAAATGTCATATACAAGCCAACATACAGTGAAACTCAGTTCTTGTGTTGTCATATTTTATTATGGAATGAACAAGTCTTCAATTGATGTCATGTTTGATAACTATTTCATATTTTTATTGTATTTGTTAGGTACTAATAATGACATGAGATAATAAAAATACCTACGTACAAATGTGATTCATACCCAGAATTATACGTTATGAAACACATTGTAAATCTGTAAATTTCTTTGCAAGTTCTATATTTAAACTCAAACATAATGTGCTTAATTATACTCGATTTCAAAAACTTAATATTTTTAATTATTTCATTACTTTTAGTTATTTTATTAGGAAGAGTTAAATTATATCAAATTTCTTTTATCAATTGTTTCAATTATTTGCATGATAAGTTAGCACTATATGATACTCTTTATTTCTGTCTATTCATTGTTTTAAACTATATGTTGGGCCTCGGTGTAAGTATTTATATTAGGAGCTAAGTCCATTCTTGATTTACCCATATCTAAAAAGCGAATTAAATAGAGACAAAAGAGAAAGGTAAAAGAGAAAGGAAAGTGTTGACACAAGGAAGCTTGAAAAAAAATTGTTTCTAAAATTTATTTGTTATTTATTTTACATTTTATAAGTTAATGCTTGATTATTTGTTAGTAGATAATAAATATCGTAGGTATTATTTTAAAAACATCAGCTGAGGAGTTGCTTTCGTTTTTGCTCCTCCTCTTTCGTTCTCAGATCCGTTCCGAAACGTGGGGAAGTATGAAAATATTGGACGTAATTGTATTGAAAAATACCTGCGTGCCATGATTTGAGTATAAACAATTTATAAATAATGCTTACCTGAGTCTGTTGATTCCGACGTACTAAAATTAGGCACTGAGGAGTTACTTTCACGATCAAATTTATTGTGTAGCATAAGGATCATTGCTATTATGCCACCTATAACGGTAACGCATATCGCTGAGAGGGTGACTTTATGCCAAACTAAGATTTGAAGCTTCTCCCTGGCTGTAAATGAAGAATTAAATGTAATCAAGCACAAATAATTCATATAATTTGCATACCCACAAAGAAAACTAAATCAATATAATATTAAATATTTATTAAGTTTTGTGGTGCTATTATAATAATAAAAAACTTTGAGTAACACTTTTCACATAAAAGTCTTCTATGTATGTCAAAGTGATCTACATGTATGTAAAAGGTGCATAGATTTTCTCAAATAATTGTTAAGAATACTTCATTGAATTTCCTTTCAAATAGACAAACTAAATCACAATTGGGTCTTCCTTTTTGTATACATGAGCCAAACTTATAATACCCCCTTTTGCACCGCATATCCATATAGTGCGTATTACAGGTTCATCCTACTAATGTTAGAAATATGAAAGTTTGTGAAAATATTTGGATGTTTGTTATTTAAATATTTAGTACATATAAATAAATAAATAAATAAATATCTTTGGACAAATCACACACGGACGTCTGAACCCAAACTAAGTGTTAGCTTGTGCTATGGTGAACTGACAAGTGATAAACATACATATATACTTTTAAATACATACTTAAATAGATATTTCTATTGAACACCCAGACACACAGAACAAACATTCCTGCTCATCACAGAAAAGTTTGACCCGGGCGGGAATCGAACCCACGACCTCCGGTGTAGTAGTCAGGTTCACTAACCACTAGACCAACCGGCCTGTCAAAATTTTAGTATGTAGACTATAAATTTAAATCTGTCTATTATTATTGTTACAAACTATAATTTTACTAAAATAAAGAATGCAGTCAACCCAGATATAGTTGTACAGAGATAATATAGAGACAGATATATCTACATATATCCATAATATTTCATAGATGCTTAGAAACAAAATATAGTAATATTATACTCTAAGCTTAGCATATTTTAGGATCCCTTTGTGGTCAGTGACACAAAGTGGTTGATTACTTGAAACAATGCAAATGTCTTATTAGTATAATTTATACTATGGGATGTGCTACTTGTTTACAAATTTTACTCATGTACTACTTCTTTGTTCGTCATCTCTTGCTAGCAGACTTAATTCCATATAAATTTCATTCGTAAGTAAGCAGACAGAGTTCTCTTATGATGATCTCAACTCTCTAGATTGATTATGTAAATCAATTTTTGGGTTTAAAGACATTTTGATATGATTATTGTAGTGGACTATGCCACAGTATTTTAGGGGTATTTGAAGTCTTTACATTAGCTTATATTCATATTACTAACACTCCCAACCCAGCTCAGCAACAGTGGTAATTTATTTATTTTAACACATTTGACCCATGGCCAATTACGAGTATATAAGTTTGAGCCGCACAGCTATATATTTCATAGATGAGCCCCCACTTCCACCCTTCAGTGCCTCCTCTATTACCTAATAGCCTATTAACATGCTAATGGTGAAATATTACAAAGATACTGTAATATTATATATGATATTGTGCATTGCCTGTCCTGGGTGACAATTATAAATTTATTAAGTAGTATGTACCTATTGCACAACAATATCAACTTTGCCAATGATTATAAAGATGATATAATCTGCAGATTTCCACGCTGGTCATAATGTTCATATGTATGTTTAGAAGTCTACAATGTTAACCTTATCCTTTTAAATTTTTGTATAAATTGAGAGGAATGTCACAGTCTAAATGTGAAAGTTATAGATTTTACGTACACATTGATAAAACCCTGGTACAAGTGATTTATGGCATTGCAGTTTGAAGGACTACAGGGTATAAACTAATGAATTTTAATTTTCTCTCAGTCAAAATTATTTTTGGCTATGAAAGAATTGTAGAAATACTACATTAGTATAAGTTAAGTAAAATAATTATACCTAAATTTTATAAAAAGGTTGGTGACCTTGATAAAGTAGTAATTAGGGAATAATTTAAAAGCCCTCGGCTTTTCAGGCGGTAAGTTACATTTTCCAGATACAATTCAAATAGGCCTCTTAGATAAATAGACAAAATAATTCAAGTAGGCTTGAAAAATAGTAATATATTATATGAATATAGTTTTATATGAATAAAGAGCAAATCACACATAATATACAATGCAATTCAAGCCCTTGGACCTTAAGTCATCTATTGTTTCAGTAAGTTAGAATAAATGCAATAAAGATATCTTTGTACAACTTACACATGACCATGTTCAACCCAAACAAAGCTTTAACTTGTACTAAGGCAAAAAAAACGTTTAAATATATACATCCTTTTTACACCAAAACACAGAACAAATATTCCTAATCTAGCTTACCAGTGAAGTTTAAAAAAAAAAACCATATGCCAGTCAATTTAATGTGCTATTATTGAACAATGAGGTAAATATGCAAGTGATATATAAGCTTAAACTCAGAATGGAATACGGTTCTAAAATATCCTTAATGTACTAATAATCCTACAAATATTATAAATGGGAAAGGTTATATGTTTGTTCAACACATGCAAAAACTGCCCGACTGATATTCATGAAATTTGCCATACACAATGAGGGTAACTTGGATGGTGGAGGGTAACATATAGGATAGTTTTTATCCCGGAAACCCCGCGGGATCGGAATTTACGCGGGAAATACTTCTACGCGTATGGGTATAGCTTCTAAACAAAAATGTATGTACAAATTTAATTTGACATAATTCAAATAAAGAAAACACAAATTTACACTTACGAGGACTTGCATTTTTCTCTTGGTATTTAGCTGAAGTTCCATCAAGGTCATTCTCTGTGCCTTTATAGGATGGATTGTCTACCCCAGATTTATTTTGAAATACCTGTTTTATCGTCACTGGGCCATTGAAATACGTGTTATTTCCAAACTGGACGTTCTCCGAATCTGTCACAGACACATTACCAAACACAGGCACCGTAGCGGGCTTCACCAGTCCAGAAGGAAGGCTAGGTAAAGTACTGACCGTCCTTGAAACTTTTTGTTTATCACATGTATTGTCCTCGTCACAATCGCTGGTATTTTCGCAAATTTGTAAATCCCCCAAATCCCCTTTTATTCTCAAACTCTGATTAGGAGTATTATTTATAGATTCCACGTTCATAGCCATTTTATAAATTCGTCACCACCTTAAGTTGCAATAAACATTGCCAAATTTTATCACCTCCGCCAAAACTTAATACAAAACTAACGAATCTAGCTAACTTATCATTGTACAGCTTGCATAAGACGCTGAACTTAATGACCTCCGTTTACTTGATTGGATTGACAAATCAGGAACCAATTAAAGAAAGAAAATTATCATCATACTATCCACAATATTTGTAAGAAGTTAGGATTAATTTTGTAAAATTTATGACAACTGACAAGTTAACAAGTTGTCAATGACCAAAAAACAAAAGACTTATACTGAGCGACACCACAGAGTGTCAATTATTATTTATTTGCGACATACTATACAGTAGAACGAAAAATGTGTAGTGATGTAGTACTAGAATTATTTAGCTATTTTACTAGAATTATAGGCTAGGAAAGAAGAAATAGGACTAGAATTTTACTGAACTTCTGGAATGTTTTCCTATACTGATAGCTTTGTTGTCACTCGAAAAGATAAGCTAGGACGGCACATTTTGGGCTTGATGTCTGCTTAAAAGGCCGCCCTTGAAGTAAAAATAGTCATCATCACATATTATAAAATAGTGTGTTTGTACTTATTTACCGTGCGTAAGAATTTATACTTCTTTGACGTAACAACATAAAAATCTTTTCTAAATCATTATCGTTGGCGAAAGAACGACACTAAAAATTAAGAAAAACTGAAATTTTTACTATCTTCAGGGTGTCGATATTTTGTGACGGAGTACGTGCGCACGCATCGTAACAAATTACTCTAATCACTTTTCAATAAATAAAATTACCTCACCTCGTCTGTCTGTTCACGACACTCTCAAAATCTACTGAACGGATTTTCACGCGATTTTCACCAATAGATGGAGCGATTCCTGAGAAAGGATTTGTGTACGCTTTGTCAAGTTTTTCACTAAACATGTCAGATAGGTATAGTTAGGTAGAATAAATGGGAAACAACTGTTTGCAATATATTGCATCGAACATGAAATATTTATTATAGCACTGTAACATCTCTGGCGGCGCTGGGAGTAAGATTTTAAACTTGTAATACAAGAACCTGCTACGTTTCTGTTCTGTTCACAAGCAAAAATGCAACTTAAATCAATGCAATAAAGCACATTTATGCGGTGTTAACACGTGAAAAAATCCAGTGGACCTGACGGTATATCAGCCTTTGTACTAAAGGCGTGGGCACCCGAGTTATCTTTGCATTGACACGTCTGTTCCACCTCTCTTTCAGGACTGGGATTGTGCCCAAGTCCTTGAAGCTTGCCAATGAGCAATTGGGCTCGGCTCAAGAAAGGCAGTAGCGCCGATGCTAACAACTATCGGCCAATTTCAATAACCTCCACTCTGTAAGATCATGGAGCGTATATTGAATTTGCGGCTCATGGCATACCTAATTTATTAACAATTATTCCCTTTTTATGAAGTTCCATATATATTTCTAAAAGTTTTCTGAATCTACCATTATATCAGTGTAAATTTTTTTTAACGCACCATTAATAGTTGTTTTGACAGTAAACAAATAATATGTCATTCATTTTATTTGTCAAATCTATGAAAGTATGCATCCATAATAATTAAAGTTTTGATGGAGGTTTATAGTAAAATATGGAATGCAGATTTTTAAAAGTTTTGACTGTTTGTCTGTTCGCACTTATCTCAGAAATGACTGATCCGATTTGATTTGTGTTTCTTTTAAAATACCTACATTTATTTAATCTACATATACAAGCCCAAAACTTTTAATAACAATTCTGTAGCTTATCGAAGAAACAAATTCAGTGCATAGAATTCTTGGGCACCGCTGGTTCAAAACATTTTAATTAATTGACCAGGACATCGTCCGCCGGGTCAGCATTCAACATACAACTCTTATTAAATGTGATAGAACAGATTGCTTTTAACATTAAATTTCAGCTTAATATTATAAAAAAATTGCGAATGTGTAATGTAAGGATAATCAAAATAAAACACGATTAAATACTACATCATACCAATTTATTTAAGTATTGTCAATTTAAAATCGTCGTAGCAAAGTGGCATCGTCACCCGATCGCTTGCACAAAGCCCAACGGTCATACGTACAATCATTATAAATTATTTTAAATTAAATCCATGAATAATATTTCATCAATTCTATTAAAACTATATAAAATATTGAAAAACGGGGTTTCATTTATCACTAAATTACTCGAGAGATATTAATAACGATTGCCTCATTTAAAATTGAATAAATAAATAATGCCATTAAACTATTTAATTTCCAAGAATCCCAATACACCATTTCCATTTTATATATTCAAATAAATTATCATCAATACTTTGGTAACTTGATAACTATATTACAGTAAATCTAGTAGCATGATTTAAATGAAGTGAAGCAGTTTATAGAAAGGAAATCTGTAAAGGAGCACTGTATAGAAGCTACAGACAAGTATCCCCATCTAAGTACAATTAGATAATATACTGCAGTTAATTACTCGCAATTTTGAATTGTGTTCAATAAACATTCTTGCGTTTCACTACTCTTATAATAATGAGTTAAAAGACCCAAAATGTCGTTCTTTCGTTCTCCTACCGCAGCTAAGCAATGATTAATTGAATCACACCACCACTTTAGTCAATTTTCAAAACCAAATGTTCTTACGACGTGACAGTTATTATTACAAACCAAGACAATGTATATTTTCATAAAATATACTGTTTAAAACAAAATGACATCACAGATATAAGTACACAGAAGTATCTTAATCATATTATATTAACAACAATAATATTAAAAAATAAAACAACTTCATTAAAAATGCATCACATACTCTTACGCTACAAAAAGATAAATAAAAAAGAAATGTAAAATTTTGATAAAAGAAAATAATTAACAAAATAAGACCACCAAAAATGTACTAATCATGTGTTCTTAAATTGACTATTGGTGTATGTGTGAATCAATCCGTTCTAATTTCTAACATTTACTTCAATTATTCGGGCCATCGTTGATGATTTTCATTTGTGTTAAAATATAGTTTTCTTTATTTTAAATAGTCGTCATAATTCGTGGATTACTGTAATCCATGCAAACAGAAAGAATAGTGTGAACATAAAAGATTTCATTAATACAGTAAATCAGTTTGATAAAACGATTGTAAAATATGTTATATTTTAAAATAGCGTACAATATATCATTTTCCTGAATAAAAGCAAGGGACAATATGGCATTGTCAACAATAAAACATCTCTAAAATAATGATTTAATAAACAATTTAAATTTTACATACGACTTATGATGACAGTCTGATCAGTTGAATATTGTTGGTAAAACGTACATGAGATATGAAGCAATTGAACAAAGTAAATAGGAATGTATTTTAGTTGATATTTGTTGCAAGTTCATATTTGTTAAACATTACCCGTTGGGAGCATTCCGTAATCATATACTTATACCCTTTGCGTCAAGTTTGAATCGTTTAAATTTGTAAGTGGAATAAAAACGAATTCCACAATCAGGTCAAATATGTTTTTCAATATAAAACGATTCATACAATTCCTGATAACAATTGCTTCGTTCCCTTCATCGTGATGGCCCGACCTGGTTGGTTTAATTACCGACTTGCTTAATGAGCAATTCGGTGCTGAGCGACTTGGGTCGCTCGATGGGAAGTCCAAGGGCCCGAGACCAGATCAGTTGAGCCAATACACCAAGAGCACGGGATACACCGAACATCACCGTATAGTAGTTCATTTCCTTCAAGCCATAATACTGTAAGAGAAACAAGTTTTATTAAAAAAAATTAAAGGCTTATAATATAAGTTTTATTATAATTTTTTAATAGCTAATAATATTTCTTTTATTAACCATTAAATACATCGTCATTTACCATCCAGGATTGTAGTCCTTTTTTATGTGATAAGCAGGCAAAAGAGTAGGTCACCTGATGGTAAGTGACCACTGCAACACATAGATATGACCAACAGAATGGGGTGCGTCTAACGCATTGCCAGCCAGGAAGAAAGTACTAGCCGCACACGCGGGGAAGAGATAGAGACAAGGAAAGCATCCAGAAGCAGAGCTGAAGCAACCAGAATCAATAATAATGTGTAAGAACACAACCTCTTCAACGTCGGTTGTGTATATCATTTTTGTCATGGTCATGTCATGTCGGCTTGCCAGATGTCATTGTTATTTTACTGGTTTTTATTATTCTCTCGTTATTTTTATATTAACATACCTGTAGAAGCACTCCGGAGTGGGAGTCTACATTGGGCCATGGGTTCTTGACCTTGCCCAGCTCAGTCAGGATGGGTGGTACAACCTTGTATACCGCAGCTACTAGCTTGAACAGTGGGTCGTTGGGCAGGTGCTTCAGGGCGAACTCACGTTGGCAGGTGTACCTGAAATGATATACAAATAAGGCCTGTTCCTTCTTTCCTTATCTTCTTCTCTCCTTATCTGTATAATGCTGGTTTCCTACTCACTGGTGTACGAAGTCCTCCAATCTGCATTTGGTCAGCGTGGTAGGTTATGACTTGATTTGCAATGACACCTTATATTCATCGCTGACCACTACAGGCAAAAATTTAATTAGCACTTTCGGGGGGCACGTAAAGCCATACCTAGCCTTCGGGCGGCGTAAAACCTTTCGACCCTTGGGTTGGCCACTACCTCCTCCACAAATTAGACCAGCGACGTGGGGTATGCTCTAGGCTTAGGCTCTAGGCTTTACTACATCTTCGATTTTTTTATAGTTGTATTTTTCATTAATTACTCTAATTATGTAGTACGTACATAGATTATTATTACTTATTATCGAGGCAATGAACCTTCGTTAACTTCCTATGAAATAAATAAAAAACTCATTTGACTTGAGACTTAAGTACTATACCTGGGATCGGTCTTTCTCAGCACAGCGTGTCCGTATCCAGGCACAACTTGACCAGACTTGAGCGTCTTCCAGATGAACTCCTTGAGACCTTCCTCAGTGAAGTTGTCACCGACTTGCTTCCTCAGTTTCTCCAACCAGATAAGAACCTGCCCACATTACAGTGTTTAACGACTTTATAAATAGCTGACAAACGTCTTTTGGTTTCTGAAGACTGTCGCACTCTGGGATGTTAATGGTTACTTAAATCACTCCATAACAGAATTTGTATAGGTGTTCTGCACTAAGGAGCAAATATAAGTAATCATTAATAATAATATATTAATATTATTGTTCCACATTACTTTATGTTAAAGTGTCTCGAAGGGGCCTCTACGTGTTGGATCTGTATCCCCACGCACGCCTTCTAAATGACCGGGTCCACTACCATCTAGGACCCGTGAACTTTGTTGACGAGATACATAATATTAAATTGTTAAGGAAGTCCAAGACTTGAGTAACAAGAAATTGGTGTTTACCAGACTTCATATTTAAGATAAGAGAGACTTATTAATGTTTAAACTGTGAAAAACGTCATTACATCAATAACAATATTTTTAGGTCTTTAGTCTCTTTCAAACTCAAATCATTTATTTCATGTAAACATTTTCAAAAAAACTTATCAACATATATTTTTTAATCTAGCACCTGTCTGCAATGTACATAGATTGTCTGTAATACTTTCAGAAACGGATTGTTTTTGGTACGGTTTTCACTGCCTTGAATATATTTTTTTAATATTCTATAATTGACCGAGTTCCTGCCTGATGGTTA
Organism: Asbolis capucinus; assembly: GCA_018249125.1. Lineage (NCBI taxonomy): Eukaryota > Metazoa > Arthropoda > Insecta > Lepidoptera > Hesperiidae > Asbolis > Asbolis capucinus. The sequence continues at coordinate 13,908 of DWJZ01001829.1, forward strand.
GCAATGATACGGTCTTAGAAACGCGCACTAACTTAACAAATTATGATTATTATTACATTAGATATTTTATTATTATATTACAGTAGAAATTGCCCTCGCTTCGCTTCCGAAGAAGAGTTACCCAGTAGATTTGTCATACTAAATTTAACTTATTATCCCACGGGAACAAAGCAGTTTTCTGGGATAAAACCATTCTCGAGTTTTGAACTTCGATTAAGTGTCATTAAAATCTGTTCAGTGGTTTTTGCGTGAAGCTCTAACAGACAAACAGACAGACAATAATTAAAAAAAAAACGTTTTGGTCTCTATATCGATAACAAAGCCTCCTTTTCAAAATCAGAATTGACCCTGTTACAGATTTATTATAAGTATAGATATAATTTTAATTTAATTTAACTTCGATACTAACCTCCTGGTTAGCAAGGCCGTGTAATGGTCCAGCCAAGCCGTTGAGTCCAGCCGCGAACGACAGGTAGGGGTCACTCAGAGCTGACCCCACCAAGTGCGTTGTGTGTGCCGATACATTGCCTCCCTCGTGGTCACTGTAAGAGGTTACATAATTATATAATAACAAATAAAATATGTCATAAATTAGTAAGTTTGTGGGAATGGATGTTTATTCCTGTTTCACGCAATAATTACTGGATGCACGTGAATGAAATTTGGTACAGGGATTTGGTAAAATAACAAGCTTCTTTTTATCTATGTGATAGCGGACGGAGCTGCGGGCGTAAACTAGTATCGTAATAATGCGAAGTTTGTGAGAATCGATAGATGTTTGTTCCTCTTTTACGCAAAAACTAATAAAAAGATCCTAAGTTGGTACAGATAGTGTAGTCTAAAATAACACAGGCCACTTTTTTCAACACGCCGGCGATAACTAGTAATGTAATTTGACTTGGAAGTGCGCTATTGGTTTGTATGATGAAGCAAATACAGTGCCGGATTTACACATTTTCAAAATGTAGGCTTTAAAGTTTTAATAATTTCTATAGTTATTACCATATCGACATTATCAAGGGAATCTAATCTAGGTTAACGCATATTACCGTTCAAGACTACATCGCCACTTACCATCTGGGGAATCGTAGTCAAGTTGTCTTATGGTATGTAAAACACGTACTAAAGATCAGTATAGTGTCGTTTAAAAAGCAGTATAGTAGTGTATATTGTGTCATCCTGGCATGAGTGAAGATTACACACCAGCACATTGATCTTACCACCGTAATGGTACAATAATAGTCGAAAATGCCCCGTAAAACCGTTTAAACTACGTAAATCTTATTAAAATAATAAATGCGAAATTTAACGGGTGTTACACTTTTAAGCCCTAAGCCCAAATTGGTACATAGGACTAGAACTTGGCAAATAACATGCGCAGTTTTTTTGCAAAAAGGCGAGCTTTAATAGGAAATATTTTTTTTTTTTACACAGAAGTAGTCGCGGGAAAACCGCATGCTTCGAAAAGCATGTTTCAAAGAAAGACGAATCTTTCTTTGAAACATGTGTGTAAATGTGTTTTAAGAATTTAAATGCCTTGTAATTCACTATAAATGTAAAATATTTTTAAGTTTGTTGCATTGTGTGTCTGTGAGCGTGTCTTTTCAGCTATCATATTTTTTATCTTTAGAATTCTTCATTTTTCGTTTCTCATTTTATACCTCTATACTTTATTCAATGGAAAACTTAGTGATACCATTACACCTAGTTCATGACAAGCGAAGGTATTAAATTTACAACTACTACATAAAAGCCATAAACCGACAGTATATAATCATCTGTCCCAAAAACCCACAGATGGAAATCGAATACGAGACCCCTTGCGTCGCAAGCCCGCAAGAAGTATCAAATAGGCTCCGACCGTTCATTTAACTTGAATATCTCCGCAACTCATACATACATAAAGGTAAGTAGGTCAAAATACAAATGAATACAGAAGTATGAAAAATCCACAAAATCTAGGTCGTAGGCAGACAAAGAAACTAATTTTATTAAAATATTTTTATACTAAGTCACAAACACTAATAATTACGGTTAATGATTTTTTAATTAATACAATAACATCTATAATTAATTTGAGGCCAGTAGTTGTTTTTCAAATGATAGTAAATAAGTATCTGGCACATGTTATATCAAAGTTTCAAGATGATCTAGAGAGGAGAGTAAAATACATAGTATCAACTTTCCGATTTCATAGTACGAATATAAAAACGAAAGTACGAAAATAGTTATATGATTTTTGATATTATGGGACAACTATCAAAAACGGTGTGATACTACGAGAATTTCAACATAGAATTACTAGTAGTCCTGTAGGACTTTGATTTTGATCAGTACCTAATGTCTAGTGCTATGAAAGATACGATATCGTCTAAGAAGTCGGTTTCCATACATGAAACGAACAAAATTACTTTAAATTAGTTCAATATAATAAGTTTTTTTTAAATGTTAGAATTACAAAAATCGCACTCAGTTGCCACGATTTAGGTGTATTGTCACTTTCCCTTCGCACAGTATTATAGGCTTATAACGATATAAAATATAACGCCAGGTTTTGGCGTAACATTGTACAGTACGAGATGGCGTATCTCATCACACATCTGGTAAATATATAAAATTACTGCGCTAAGAGACGAGCGGAAGACCCTGTCCTTACTTGACGACCCTGCTATAATCCTTACAAAGAATATAATCACAATAAAACAAGGATAAACCACAACAACACGCTTCCATAAATGAGCCCAATGTTAATAACAAAATCCAAAATGAATCCAATCCAAGATGCCAAACGGTTATAAAAATATTTTTCAACATTCTAGAACATTCCTGCCATAATAAATACGTATACCATTACCAAATTCTAGCTTCCTAGTATATAAAGCGCGGACAGACGGACGTAGCGAAACTGTAAGGGTTCTGATATTATACGGAACCCCAATTATTAGTAATTTCAATATTTGTGACCCTTTCATAAAATAACATTTTTAGAACCATCACAACATTTGTCGCAAGCAAGAATTACCAAAAACGAATTGAAGTGACAAAGATATAGCAACATATTTTTAAATTATTTACTGAAACCCACTAAAATGAAATGATGACATAATAATATTACGATCGTGCAAACATGATTAAGTGTTCACGAACATGGTTAGGACAAATACAAGTGTAGTTGAAGTCAACAGCAAGTATAACATAGATGTAACTGGAAAAATATCCTAGTGACATCACTTTTAAATACTATAAGTAATGGAATACTACTATAAATAAACACATGCAAGAATGAAAGAATGTTACAAAACACAACACAAAATACACCAAAGAAAAAAATATCGTCTACTTAAAATAGTAAAAAATCACATGCTAACAAACAACGAAATAAACGTTAACAAACTCATAACCCCACTGAGGTTAGAAGTGGCATGAGAAACACGGAAACACATTATAAATAACATCAATTGCCCAAGAATAAACATTTATCTGTCACATAAATATCGGGCCCAGCTGGCAAGGTCACTAAAATCCAGGCCGGGGTCTTTAAAAACAAAACGCAAGCTAGGGCTTCTACATCCCTCAAACATGACGACTGGTTTGTCGACTTTTACCACTAAAAACGCCAGCAATTTTGTTAGAAATTAACTGAACCATTAAACACGTTATCTAACGATAAGAAAAAACGTAATTTCAACGGAAAAAATGAAGAAACCCTGTAACATATGAAATAGAAAGTCGCTTCGCTTTTGCAAATAATTTAAATGTCTATTTTTTAGATGCATATGCGCATGGCCGCCAGCATTACAAAAACATAAAAAAATAATTTACATTTCAAAGTTTAAACATGCATTTAGTAGTAGGTATTGCATTCTAGCAAGCAATGATTTATAATTGTAGCCGATAAATGATCAGGCATCCGCTTGAACAGTTAATGACAATGCATAGCTTATAGGGTACATGCAGCGTTCGCCAGTTCTCAAAAATGTTATCAAACATAGAGTACTAAAAGATGATCATGTCGAATTATTCTTCTAATTGGAACAATTGTTGTAATTCTGATGTCCTTTTAAATTTTTCTCCTTGCTCAAGAGTTGAAATCACGTGAGGTCGATCATACACTCGTCAAATGACCTAAATATCGCAACAGTAAGGATTTTTTCATGCTAATCAAACCTAATTACAGAGTTAGCGATAAGATAACTGAGGTGTTGGACACCATTGTAAGTGATGCGTTCATTAGGAGCAGTTATTCATAAATGACTAATACTGGCTACAGGATAATACCAGTCTTGAAAAAAAAAAACAAAAAAAAGGTAAAATACATTAATAATTTATCATATCACTAAAGTTTGGTGCACACTGTTACCAATCAGCATACATGTCCTGCCATAGTGCTTCAACACCCGTACGATGTTGATAAGTGCGCGTCGTTATATGTATTAAAATAAATTATATTAAAATCAAGGGCTACAATCATTCATATGTAATCAAGAACATTATTTATGTAATCATTGCTAGTAGACACAGTGTTCTAGACTAAAATTTTGTCACAATTTGGACGTACGTGGCAGAAGTCCATTTCGCTCATTAATAAATTCTCTTTGCCAAATTGCAACAGAAAAAAATGTAACGTCTCATTCAAATGAAACTCACGAAAAAAGTATGCTTGATATTAATCATGTGAAAAAACGTACCGGGGGAACCGGGAGTAACATTCAAGGCAGTCAAGGCAACAATAATTACATACATACTATATTCATACATATGCGTTGTAATATGTAACAACGCGTCCAATTCTCAAAGAAAAATAAACGTGACGTTGTGGTTAACGAGGTTCTAAGAAACGTGAGTATAGTAGAAAAGTCAGTATCTGATTTAATATAAAACATAAATAAATTCAATAGCTTCAGTTGACATCAATCAATTATAGATTATTTATTGGTTACTATTTGTATAACGCACTCAAAATACAGATGGCGCTACGTAGCTGTATGATTTTTAAAAATGTCACGCATTATTTCCAGAATGTTGATGGAGACAATCCATAATTTTCATCGAAATTGGCATTATCATTATTTATACTCTGTAAAAATAGGTAGGTAGGTATTATACAAGAATTACTACATAGCAAAGATATGAGACTAACGCGTATTTTATGGATCATGCAAATTATATTACAAATCCATACATTACTATATCGTGGCTGTGGGTAGTTATAAAAACGTTGACGTGTGCATGCGATACGATTGCTAGTGACGTGAAATCTTTTCGGTATAAATATTGATTACGGAGATACGATTATTAGAAGAAATTGGATACGGATGGTTCAATTGAATTTTGAGCGGCAACTACGTTTAAGAAATGCAATAACTCGGTGGTATGTGTTGATTGTAAACGATCGGCAGAGTGAAGCAACAGTGGAAGATCGGACAGTGAATTGGTGGCTAGTGGCAACAATATCTTGAGTGTTTCTGTGCCCCGAAGAGAACGTATAGCCGTCGGTTCCGGTTGTCATTGTCAGATGGTATTCTATATTTCGCTGGACGTTACTAGTAATAGTTCATTAGCGGATTATGAAGGTAACAACCGTACGTTTGAGTCGTGCAGCTACCTAGTCCATGGATTTTCTCTCTCGCCATCAATATAGGTTACTAGGGTCCGCTCGCGGCTTCGCCCGCGTTTTATGTTAATAAAAAGCAGTCTATGTTTTATTTCAGAGTATAATCTATCCCTTTACCAAATTTCATTCAGTTCTATTCGATAGATTTTGCGTGAAGAAGTAACAAACATCCATACATCCTTACAAACTTTTGCATTTATAATATTCTTTTATTGGGAAAAGTTTTATGGACAATATATGCACTACACAGAGTGAAAGGGTTCGTACGTGCAGGAGTTTTATCCTAGTTACTCCAGAACCCGCGGAATTTCCGGGAAGACAGACTTGATAGCTTTATATTACAGTTTGTTTAGAAGCTATACCCATACGCGTAGAAGTTTTTCCCACGTAAATTCCGATCCCACGGGAATTCCGGGATAAAAACTACCCTTTATATTAATCCACGTTACCCTCTATGTGTGTGCCAAATTTCATGAAAATCGGTTCGGTAGTTTTTGCGTGAAGGAGTAACAAACATACATACAAACTTTCGCATTTATAATATATGTAAGATATGTTCAGTATCAGTAAATTAATTATTAATTGACGAAAATTTATATGTGACTAAAATTAATATTTGACCACACAAAATTAATTCATTTACTTTTTTACAGCGATAAAACTGTAAATCATAGGGTTATAATATAGTTAACATTATAGATATAGAATATTGGTATCAAACTCTCTGACTCATCTACACGAAGCACGTGAAATAGTAGTTGTACACCCTCTGCTATTTCGCCCCCGAGTGAATATAATTGAATGAATAAGCCCCAGGCGTGTGTTGGAGCCCCGCAAATCTACTTACATGCTCTTTATATTGACTATCGCGAAACAACGAGCTACGAAATTTAGGTAATAGGACTTAATTTAGATACAAAAAAAATACCTCTTACAGACATACACACGTGCTAGGAATTAGCTAATAATGCGGATAGAACGGACAACATGAATACACATCACATATGTAATTAATAATATCATTCGTTATGTAATCATATGTAAATGCCTACACCGGCTGCGTATCGATCTCGAGATTTGTTCTGTGTCTGAGTGTAAATATTTATATATAAGTATTTAAAAGTAGATATATGTATGTTTATCAGTTGTCTGATCACCATAGTACAAGCTAACGCTTAGTTTAGGCTCAGATAGTCGTGAGTTGTCCAAAGATATCGATTTATTATACTTGAGGGTTGTCAATAATCTTACTAAAAATAGTACCAGCACTGCACCAGAATTCCTGAAAAGTAATATCTATGTATTTACATCTCAAATCTAGTCGTGAATACTTATCGTTTCCTAGATCCCGAAAAAGCCTGGGGCTTAATGACGTCACCGAGATAGGCCCCCACATTGGTTTTTATCGAAAACGTTACCCGCACGCGTCGAGACTTTATAGCCGTTTGATAGCTACGAGTATTTGCCGTAAGTTGCTTCGTACATGGTTCCTGAGGATGCGGAACCGTTGAACCCAGGGACCTGAATTGATCGTTACTCCACCTCTACAGATGAAATATTGTTTGAAGGCTGAAAATACCGCAGGCCTTTGAAATTTTTTATTGAAAATTATTCTTGAAATATAAAATTTTTGGACAATATAGTTTAGTATACCGCAAGTTTATTATAATTACATAATCAGTATTTTAATTATATAAAATATAGACAACGCCAGAATAGTAATATTTGAAAGAAAAAAAGACAAGGTCTTTCTCTTGTTTTAATTATGCTTCTCTATAAAATAGATTTTTCGAAATATCATGAATATTTTTACTTTTTTGTACAGAGGCTGGATTCATAACGAATTAAGAGTTTACCAATTAGTAGGTCAATAATCGGTTTGAGCTATACCGATTAGCAACAGTTTTAGGTTTTTAAAACTCATAGAAGTATATATATATATATATATGTCTTTGGACATTCACTGCCGGCCATCTGACCCCAAACTAAGCGGTATCAGACAAGTGATAAACGTACATATGTATATATTTTAACATACATACTTTATCGACGACAAAACTTTAACTAAAGTTCTGTTAATAATCATCATCATAAGTATATATCT
>DWJZ01001830.1:0-21614 GCA_018249125.1 Asbolis capucinus
AGTGCCGAAGAGTTTTTTTTTCTTTTTTCGCCGTTCCTTCTCCACTTTATTATGGTTCTTATTCGAAACGGTGGTAGACTCCAAAAATGGACGTTCATAAATTTATCGAAAATATCTACATGAAAATAAATGATTTTGACTTTGACTATGTACGTGTCAGAAGTTAAATATCATTTGTTATAGAGGAAAACAGCGTGAGGAGACCAGCGCTCTCGAGAGAATATAATGAGGGAATGTCCACAAAATACAATTTTGATTTTTAATTTCAAAAAAAGAAATTTCGTAATGGCCACCGAGAAACTTTTTTTTTACAAATATCAGTCTAGCTCGCAATTTTCTTTAGTTTTTTTCGTAAAATCTATATCTTATATATCCGATATTAAAAAATTAGAAAAAATATGAAATTAAAAAATAAAGAGGAACCTCATACAAGAATCATGTTTTTTTCTTCAATATCGCATGCTGAATAATAAGAAATAATGATACTGTGCGGAACCCACCTACAACTACAGGTCGCACTTAGCCAATTTTTTATTTTCTTTGTAATCTTTCGCCGTACATCAATGTCAGGCCGCGGTGTGTGAAGGAAATATTGAATTCACGCGGCTCCATATATGTAGGTCTTATAACCGATATTGATTCTTGTTATAGATATTTCTTTATGTTCAACTAGCGTCAGCACGCGGCTTCGTTCGCCTCGTATTATGGACAGCTTGATTTTTTTTAATCTCTTATCATCGTTCTTAAAGTAAACGGGTACTCACGATTTTATTGCTATACCGATGTTTTCGACCCACTCGCACCCATGGTTATGGCAAGCCTAGACACAACAAATCGTGAATACCCGTTTACATTGAAAATATCCGAAACGATATTAAAATTAAAAATATTATATTATCGTCATATTTCAAACATAAAACCTTAAGAAATTATACACTAAAACCTTCCTCGGGAGTTGTTCTATCTATTGGTGAAAACCGTATGAAAATCCGTTCAATAAATTTTGAGTTAATGACGAACAGACAGACACGACGAGTTTACTTTACAATATGTAGTAACCATCTGTTTGTATCATGTAAGGAATAAAAAATAATGTCGTCAGCCTCGGACGACTGTCGAAAACTAACCTTATTCAAGTATTATTAACTGCGTGAAAAATTGATTTATTGATTCTGCATTCGAGTATGAAAATTTATTTTTTACACCTTCCTTATTATTGCGATGAATTCAGGTTTATCAATACATATAAAAGTGTTCTGATTGCTGTCTGTACATCCTACTAATATTATAAATGCGAAAGTTACTCCTTCACGCAAAAACTACTGAACGGATCTGAACAAAATTTGGCGCAATGGCAGATTATACTCGTAGTAATAACACATAGGCAACTTTTTTATACCTTTTATTACCAACCACATACTAAGTTATTACTGAAGTGAAGCTGCGGGCGGAAAATGCTAAAAGATATTTAGGGAAATTATTTTTTGAGATCTTTTGTAAGGAATACAACCAAACAATGAATTTTAATCCGTCTAATTTGTGTGTGATAATCTCAAAAACAACTGAACTAATTTGAACGTAGTCTCAGCCTAGTATTCCAGACTACAATCTATGTATCTCTGTGCTAATTTAGGTGAACGAGTAATATCTATCCATCCATACATCCTATAAAGTTTTCGCAATTATAATATTAATATCGTTAAATACAATCAAAGTCAAACTTCTGATACTAAAACTGCCACTAGATATACGAGTAATTCGGTATAAGTCACGCTATCGCAGCCAATTAAATAAATCCCAATATACTTGTTATCGTAATATTATATAACTGAATAATTATTTTTAAATGCCGTACTTTGTAACATGGGTATAATTAAGCGTTAAAAAGAATGGACCCAATCTTCATTGTGATCAAAAATGATTTCATTGCATCGCCACCCATCAGGTGGGATCACAAGGACCACCATAAGTATGGTCTCGCGTACAATTTACATGTCCAATCACGAAAATTTGGAGGTCGAATTACAAATTACCTCGGATTAGACAGACTCGGGTTCGAATTACCACGAGACCCTTGTATTTAGATATCACTTTATTTAAATCCACCCGGTCTGGCCTACGTAGAATACGTTGACGTCGATTAAAAACTAAATAAAACGCAATAATTGCCCTTCTATGCTACTTTGTAAAAGATATTCTTGAATTATGAAAAAACGCAAGCAGTAACTTCTTAAAGGGAACAGTTATATAAGAATATATCCAAACAGTATTAACTTTAATTTGCGAAATAATAATCAATTCTCAGCTCAGTTCAATATGAGATTTAAAAAGAATTTTGCAATTTCGACCAATAATTGCTGTAAATCAAGATGAGACAATTTTTTAACGGCATTAATTATGAGATGTTTCAGAGAGACTCTGAGAATTAATGGAAATTTTGGTAGTTGCTCGGTACAGTTAGTTAAGTAACTATTGAAATGATAGCCGTTATTTGAACATTGGTCTCTTCTAGGGGAGGTCTTGAATTCGAATCTTGCGCACACTTTTATTTTGTAAGATATGACTTTGTGTGTTATATTTGTGTGTGTGTGTATTGTAAGTTGATCATCACTTGCTTCGATGAATGAAAACATCGTGAGGTAATCTGCACTCCTCACAGTTTTCTATAAAGTTCTCGAAGGTGTGCCAAGTCTAGCTATCTACGTTACAGTTGGCCAGAATGGACTACGGCATCGTGTTGTGAGGAGAAACGTGAAGCCAGCAATGGCATAGTTATAGATTGCAACGATGAAATGGGTTCCAGGCTTTGAAAAGTCAGCTTAGATTCTCTCTTCGTTCTCGGTTGGCAGTTATCTCTTTTGTGAACCAAATGAACGTGCTACGCAAAGGACGTTCTAGTACACATGCTATCAAATATTGGGACGGCCTAGAAAACAAACCTTAATGCTATGCTGGTATTACAGCAGTTAGCAGCTCGGTGGTAGGGCAAGCAGAAGAATTATCCATTTTGCTTAAATCAGCCGCCACACGATTCATCATGCTCTGGCTCGGGGCTCAAGCCCCCAAGCCAGTCAAGCTCTCAAAAGCCAGTACTCCTATTTTTTTCTCAGTCCTTCAGTCTCCTTTCTATTCTTCTTCTATCACAAGTTCTGAAGAGGTATATTTCTGTCTGTGGTAACAAGTGTGTTAAAGTGTCACTATTGAACCCAGTTGCTTTGGTTATATTATTCTTCTTTTTTCATGTTTTCCTCGCTTTAAGAAGGTATATATCATTTACTTCTTGACAGAGCGTGATACCCTATTGTTGTCAATGTCTATGACGGTCAATTCTTACCAGATGGCCCGTCAGGTTTCTTAACATATAAAAGAAAGCTCCCAAGCACTTAAAATAACCAAGTTTAAACTCGAAATAAGCCTCATCTCCAATCATTACGACATTGTTGATTGTCATGGTCTCAAACCAGTCTGATTCATTAAGATCGAGGTATTTCCTGCGGCTCGAATCAGCAGATGTACACCGGTTCACTCTTCCAGTATTAAAACTCGTTATTACCCATTTTTGACCAGTTCTCTCGAAAGTAGTTCAATGTCGAAGTTAATTAAGTATATGTTGTTCACGTAACAACGTAATAATGTTTTATTAAGATTACATACTGTGTCAGTTCAGTGCAATTTTTACTTAAGAGTTATTTTTTTGTTTTGATCCATCAGCCTATATTTCATCAAACACAAAAAAAATTAAGATATCAGCTGTTAGCTAGTTTAGACTATAGATTCTAGTTAATGATCCAGCTTGCGAAACAAAAGCTCCTGGGTTTGAATCTTGGGTAGGCATTTCTGTGACAATGTCATACATTCTTGGGTTAGAGATAAGAAAGAGACAAAAGAGTCTAGTTAGTGGTGATCCAGCTTACGAAACAACAGCTCCCGAGTTTAAATCCTAGGTAGGCATTTCTGTGACAATGTCATTCATTCTTGGGCCAGAGATAAGACAGAGACAATAGAGTCTAGTTGGTGGTGATCCAGCTTATGAAACAAAAGTTCCCGAGTTTGAATCCTAGGTAGACATTTCTGTGACAATGTCATAAATTCTTGGGTTAGAGACAATAGAGTCTAGTTGGTGGTGATCCAGCGTATGAAACAAAAGGTCCCGAGTTTGAATCCTAGGTAGGCATTTCTGTGACAATGTCATACATTCTTGGGTTAGAGACATACGTCCCATAATGCAAATACCTAATATTACTTCGAGTAACTCCGCGTACACTTTATGAATCGGCAACAAATAGAAGAAAACTGAAAGTGTTTATAATAGAAAATTTATTCGCAATAAAATAATATCAATTACTCTATTCCACGTATCAAATGGAGCAATTAGCAAGTTAGGTAAGACGCAGTCATTTCATAAAACCTGTGGAAGTGTCGTAACTGAGATAATTCTATGGTGTCTCAATTACTGAAACAGTTAATAATATGCAGCTTTAGCAAATCTGGGTCTCACATCCTGGACATAGTAGATATATAATAGGCTATACTTTCACTCCTTTTTGGCTTGAGATAATGGAAGGAATTCCGATTCCCACGTTCCATTGTAGATTTTAGAGTAATTAACGCTTAAAACGTGTATAAACTCTTTGTGTAATATTGCAACACCTCCAAATTGCGCTAGCCATGTACCTAATTAACGCTAATAACATCCAATATTGCTTAACAAAATAAAGAATTAGGGTATTTTATTTCTAGATGAAGTATTGTGACGAAACGTCATTGTAACTGTCCCACAGCTGTTCGTTGTCCAATTGGTTAAGCGAATTTTGTGTTCACCCAGTTTTGAGAAGATTATGGAGAAACTTATGTGTGATTTCTCGTGTTATCTGACTGCAGCAACTGATAGTTTGTAAACACTTTGAGTATTCATGTTTCGATTGAAGAGAATAATTAACGATTGGAACTTCAGTCCTTGATTTCGGTAGGCCACACAATTTAAAAACATTTAAACGCAAACGGGTACTCACGATCTGTTTATTATTAACACGTCGTGCCGTGACCATGACCCATGCAAGTGGGTCAAAATATCGGTATAATAATAAAGAGATCGTGAGTACCCGTTTGCATTTAAAATGTGTAGCATCTGCGACGATATTAGTCTAGTTTGAAACAAATCAAACAATAAAATATTTTTCACATTTTATTTTATGAATTATATACAAATGAGATTAACATGACATTTTAACATTTACACACACACTCGATTGAACTACATAGAAGATACGAAGTACAGAATGTAATGAACAGATATGTAATGACATCACAATTTTACACTGGGTGCAAATTCTATCTGAAATTTCTTCCATACTAATTTGTCAAATTTGCACCGAGTTTAGTTGCGATGATAATATTTACACTAAATAATACAAATAGAGAAGATATATGTCACACGCATCACAAAATCTCTTATATTTCATTCATACCAATTTTCAATGCACTCTCTTTCGGTGAGAATATGGAGCACATTTTTAATACTAATATCACAGTCGGTGTATACGGGCCCTAATGATGATGAATTACGGGAGGTGAGTTGTGAACGACTGCGTTGAATCTGGAAAACAAACATCTATTTAATATTACAGTGTCCCACTAGTGGGCTTGAAACTCCTGTAACAACTAGGCCATAGTCCACGCTGGCGTAGGATTGGTGGACTGCACATATTTGAGAAATTTACGGGGAACTATTAAGTCTCCTCCTAATGTTTTTCTTCATTGAAGCCAGTGATAAATAACTTCTAATATACACATTTTGAATATTAAGAGTTGCGCAGGATTTGAACCCACGAGAGACCATAAATGTTTCCATTTAGTAAATACATACAGGTAGATATGTAATTTCGTGTTGTAAGATGTAACACGACATAGTTACTGAGTTTTTACTACATTAGTTCCATTTACGACAATATAACATCGCCAATTACCATCAGGTGAGATCGCAGTTAAACGCAAATTTATTGAATGGTAGAAGAACATATGCATTAATGTAGGAATTGCATTATTTGCTTCTACTAGGATCGGAATACTGATTTGTATGGAATAGTTATTCTAAATTCAAGTCCATATAAGTTATTCTTTAAACATAATTCCGGCCCGATTTAAGCATCTGAAAATATTATGTTTTAGAAAAATGTTTCAATTCATGCAATATTATTTTTTGCATATTTAAAAAAACAGAGTTTAATTTTAAGAATTAATTAATATTTTAAGAATTCATAAAGATTAAGAAGAATTAAATCGAAAGCGATATCTATCTGTTAAAAACATTCGTATTTTTTTCCAAGAATTCCTTACCCGTTGTGATGATCAGCAGTGTAGGTGACCTTCCTGAAGGAACCATCAGGCTGGAGCAGGGAATATTCTCCCTTCACCACGTCTCCATCACGCTCCTCATGCTGAGACTTGTGGTCGCCAGTGTGGGGGTCTTCCACGGAGTAAGAGTAGCCGTATTTGGGATGAGCCTGTTGGAACACGAGTCTTATAAAATATCATCTATAATATCTCTTTAATCTCTACCCTAACGTTGTCTAAAAGAAATCGTTTAAACAGCAATAACACCAAGTATTATGTTAATGAGTATTTTTATAGTTCTACTTATGTACATTTTTAAAGGGGGAAAAATATTTTTTGTTGTATTTAAAATTAGTAAATTAACATAAGATTAGTTAATAAGCAAAACTTTTAGATTATTTGATCAATAGGTGCAAATTAATGAAATCTAACTATGTCCTTAAGTCCGTTATTTATTATTATTCTAGTTTCTTGTAACAATTTAAATATAACAAGTGTTAACATGAAAACTTTCAAAGTAATAAATTAAAAAAAGTAATTAATAGTATTAAATAAAGTAATAAAAATATAAAATAAAATTAATAGTCAAACTTGTTATTATTTATCAATTGATACATTTAAATTAAGCTACTTCTATTCAAGTATATTCATAATGACACCATGCGTCAACCCATTCATGGTTTACTACTGAGATGCTTAATGAGTAAGAGCATACTCCACCACGCTGCTCCAGCGCGGATTGGTATTCCTGTGGTACTCACATATTCATCAACATAGTGTTCCTCATGGGCGGGCGCAGCATGAATGGGGGCTGCATGAATTGGAGCGGCAATAGCATGAGTAGCATGGATAGCTGGGGCAGCGTGGACGATGGGGGCAGAGTAGTGGATGGGCGTTTCATGATGTACAGTCTGCTCGTGGCGCACGATGCTGTGTGAAGAGATCGCTGGAGCGTGATGAATGTAGCCAGCCTGGCAGGCGGCGAACAGCGCGCAAACGGTGGCGATCTGAAATTTGATAAGACATTATATAAAGTACTCGCGATTAAAAAAATTTCAACACTTATTATAAATCGTGAGTACCCGTTTACATTTAAAACTCTAGGAATCCGCTATGGTAAATTCGTTTGTCTAAAAACGTTACTGGCAGCTACATAAGATAAAATGAGTTTTGTAATTTTCATGAACCTAATTAGCCGACAGATGAGCAAACGTCACCTGATGGTAAGTAATATACATCACCTATGCACTTAATTGTTATCCACTATACTGCCTCTTTACACAAAAAGATCAAGTTTAGCGAATTGAATTAAAATTATTTTAAAATTATGAAGTCAAAATATTATGTTGATGAGATCTTATCTCGTTTTAATCTATATTTTTCATTTTTATAATTAAGATTTTATTACGTTAACAATCTTAGATTTTATCTCGCGTTAATCTGTATTTTTTCATTACTCTCCTTAAGATTTTATTAACAAAGCTATAAAGGAAATATGTGCACTAAAAGTAAATTATTAAATAGTTTATTTACAACAAAATTGCTTACTTTAGTGAACATTTTGCTTTTCTCAAATGGCTTCTCGACTGGTAAAGCTGTGATAGTGCCTCTTTTTATATAACAAACAAAACATAAGCAAGTCGGTGGGGGGGGTTCTATTCCTGACGATATTGGATCAGATCACTGTAATTGCGGTGCCAATCTACTATCGTTGCGACACTTTGATATACTATACCTAGAAGTATATATTGAGATACAATATATATGGAGAACATAGGCAATAGAAGGCATTTTTTTTTTCTTGTGGTCGAAATTGAAGGGGTAAAATTGAACAGCCATTGGTAGTGTTAAGAATTAGAACCCTAAATTGCTTTACATGATCGATTTTTATGGGAATAGATTGTCAAGACATTTATGTATGTAAAATTGTAAATTATTTCTTTTTTGCATTAGTTGCATTCAAATTAAAAAATCATATATTCATGCAAGTGTTTGTCCTAAATTCAAATTCATAATTAACCTATAGCACTTAAAAATTAATTTTCATGAATTTATGTTTGCTTTGGTGTTAGAAGTATTTTTGTACATTAATATTATAAAGAGGAAAGATTTAATTGTTTGTTTGTTTGAATTGAATAGGCTCCGAAACTACTGGACCAATTTAAAAAAATCTTTTACCATTACAATTCTCCATTATTCCTGATGAACATAGGTTATATCTAATACAAGAAAAACTAGGGATTCGGGTGAAAATTTTGTTAATGTAACCCAACGTGTGAAAAAAAACCTTATATCGCGTACGCTGCGGTAATTATTGACAATAGAGCAACATGATGTACTACAGTTTTGCAGAGGACATCAATGTCTACAGATAAGTCCGCGATACCATATGTCTAACTGTTACAGTTATGTCACAATAACTACATTTTGTGGTAACTGGTACTTCCGAAGCGAAGTTAGGGCAATTTCTAGTATTATACATATATGCCTCTCGCACGAAATCGTAATGCTAGATAATGAGTGTCTAAGGGATTAATAAATAGCAAAAAAGACTCTTTTTACCTACCAGGGGATGAATAAAGCGGCTTTATAGAGAATTTATATTCTGTATATTGAAAAAAACTGCAAAGTTATCCGTTCACATGCGGCATTTCCCGGCCACTAAAGAACTCTGTATAAAGAATAACTTTACAAAGTTTAATACTTCCAGGTCTCATGCTAGTCAGTAACAACTTCATTCTGTATCAAGTTTTTTTAGTACGTATTGTTAATAAATAATAATGATGAATATTACAAAACTCGTATGTAAAATAGTGATGTTATTTCGAACATTGTCACTGGAGTTTATTTCGATAAATAGATTCATTTGCAAGACCAAATAATCGAATTTCACATTCGGTTTCAGATATTTTTGACTGGCGAATATTTCTGATGTAAGTGTACAATTTATTTATAAATCAATATGACGCTAAGATAAATTTTCTCTTTACCTAATTATTGTTATTGTTATTATAATTAAACAAAATTAACGAATAAAAATGCAATTAATAAAAATTATTGTATTACAAAATAAGCTGTTTGATTGTTATTAAATATTTAATAGATTGAATATAATTCTGGCTCTTAGTACTATGTTTTGAAAATCGTAAAATTGTATGGCTGCAAGCTCAGAAATGGCCTATATTCTTAACAAAATTAAGTAAATAATATAAATTAAAATTACTTAAAATCAATTAACGTTATAGCCAAAGACCATACGCAGCCAGTATCTTCATTACATTTTTTTAAAATAAATAACAGATTTATTATACTTTTCTAAATAAGATATTTAACTAAAATTGACACAATATTCCTATCGGAAAACCATCTTAGTACTTTGCTAAAATTAAATAACAATTTTTCTCTGTGATTAAAGGGCCTCATGGAGTTTACACAGGCCTCAGTTGTGATTGCTACGCAACCCCTTGACCTTCAAATGTCTTAAAACATCTCCAATACACTAATCACATCCGAGGGACCCTTAACCTTCAAAGTACTTTAACCCTAAACAGCCTTTCATATATTAACTTATTTCGTTATAATAATCTCAAGTAGGAAATTAGAGCTCATGTTCATAGCTGAGAGGCGTCCAAGCAGATCGATCAGCATCCAACTTGAGCAACAAGTATAATTATTGCAGCCAATAATTTTATATTACGTCCACAACGATCGTTTGAAGACGGAAGTGTTTTCGTCCCTTCTGATAAAAGTATTTGTTTTGTTCTTGTTAGTGCGAGTCTTCTATTTCTTTTCTTTTTGTTCTGTTCTGTTTTTCTTTGTCTTAATAATTGGCACTTGAAAAAACTGTCTTCCATTGCAAAAAAGTAGTACATCATTATCAATGTACTCGGTAGTTAATTAAATACGGTTAATAAGACATAACTCAAAAACTGTTCATTAGATGCCACTTAAAATTAAATTAACTAAGTAGCAAGTACTTTTGAATAAAAAAGAAACATCAAATCGGGATACCATGTAAAAACAAATGTAGTAAAGAACAAAAATTTAAATATTAGAAAAGAGTATCACCAAGGCGTTGCTGGAGAAGTAGAAAGTGTGACACAAGCTTTTTTTGTATTATAAGCAGACTGAATAGAGTGAACAGCAGACGGGTCGCTAGGTGATCACCAACACCCATGGAATTTAACAAAACTCAGATGTAAGACCCACATGTCCAGGTAGGTAAGCAGTACATTGCTGAAGAATTTGAGGTCAATATGACATTAAAGGGTGCTAGCGATACAAACGAGTTATCACTTCAAGAT
Source organism: Asbolis capucinus (assembly GCA_018249125.1). Taxonomy (NCBI): domain Eukaryota; kingdom Metazoa; phylum Arthropoda; class Insecta; order Lepidoptera; family Hesperiidae; genus Asbolis; species Asbolis capucinus. Next base: position 10,638 of record DWJZ01001830.1, read on the forward strand.
GGGAGAGAGAAGAAGAACGGGAAAGAGGAATTGGAGAGAAATGACTAAAGGACGGCCGAGTCCTAGCAAAGGACAGCCTAGCTGGGTTAGGTGAAGCCTAAAGACATTAGTAATGTGTGATGTCTGATAGGTGCACCATTAGGACCGAAGGTTGGTGTGGAGCCAGAGATGGATGAAGTATACAATATACTATCCCATCGTGAGAGTAAGCGTAATTAGTTTTGGCCGGGTTTAAGCATATATTTATATTTAGAAGTCTTTAAATAAACCCAGGTACATTGAAACGTTTGGCTCATCTTTTGAACTGTATACGTGAACATTTAAAATAGTAGTTGTTAGTTATTTGACTGTAAATAAAATAATGAAAAAATAAACTAATTTTATAAAATTACAGTAAATGTTTTTTTTGCAAGAATCATTGTTTTCGAATTAATATGGCGTGGTTGTCTTTGCTCTTACAGGCACTCAGCCAATTTTTATTTCTAGAATAATCAGTAATAAAAAACTAGAAAACAATTTATCCATTACAATGAACAATAAAGTTAATATTAATTATAATACATAATCCAGTTTAAATATTGAGGTTTATTGGCCTCAAGCATTCTACTCAAGTTATTATTTTGCACTTAAAGCTTCGAACGTGTTGACACAGTATGTACACATCTAATTTTGTTATATGGTCTACTTTACAAGTAAGTTTTTTTTAGACTGTAGTTTTTAATACTTGAGCAAAAACCTTTTTATGAATATTACATGAGGACTACGAAATTTTGCACAGTTAAAAATTTCACAGAGGAGTGCAGAGAGCTACTAATTCAAAAATACATTGGAAATACATTAAAAAATTATTAATAAACTTTACACACACTACCCGAGCATGTGACACACACTGGCATTTAATAATTTTGATACTGAATTTTCAATTTAAATGAACTTATTTTTAATTTGAATTAAAGTTTAATTTCAAAATTATCATAATTACTATCAAGACAGAATCTATAGTTATCCTACTAGTCTTACTAATATTATAAATGTGAAAGTTTGTGAAGAAGTTTGGTTGTTATCTTTCCTTTACGCACTAACCGTAGGAGATATTAAGATAAAACTTGGCATACAGATAGTTCACATACAGAAAATGAACGTAGGTGATTTTATCCGGATTGTAGGTTGCTGTTGGATGATTTGAACATTTATATATTTAGCTGTTTGCATTTCATTGCGTCTGGAATAACGCATAGGCTATATTTTATCGACACATCGACACCTTGAAGTACCAAGGTCGACATGATGCGGGAGACTAGTAAATACTGAGGCTTATTAGAGTACCAAATTGAAAAAAAAATAGTATAAATTCACACTCTTCATGTTTCTTCTTTGAGTTATCCAATTCTTCTTCTATCCTCCATCTAGAAGCGATTTATTGGTGTGTTTCTCCGTTTGCGTCACCTCTAGTCCTTGTTCATGCCTGGTGTCTACTTATCCATGGACAAATCGTCAGTTTAAGTAAGGAAAAAAAATACTTTGAATATAAATAATAAAATAGTAAATAAATATCTTTGGATAACTCACGGCCATCTGAACCCAAACTAAGCGTTAGCTTGTACTATGGTGAACAGACAACTGATAAACATACATATATACTTTAAATACATATTTAAATAGATATTTCTGTTATACACACAGAACAAACATTTCTGCTCATCACAGAAAAGTTTGACCTGGATGGGAATCGAACCCACGACCTCCGGTTTAGTAGTCAGGTTCACTAACCACAAGACCAACTGGCCGATCAAAAACTATGAATTTTGTTAAGAAATATATTAAGTAAATCCCATTTATTTCGAAAGGCACTTGTGACAATGAGGAGAATTTCATGACTTAATTCTTATTAATTATTAATTTAATTTTGATTTTTAGTTACATATTTACAGAAATTCGTTTTAAAAAATGGTATTTTCACTCTTTATTCTTACAATTATATCTTAGTTGCCACAGGAATCATTTTATTTCGATTTTAATGATAGGTGGCACTGAAGCAGCTTTGTTGAACACGTAACACGAACAGAGTAAGTACAAGTGCCTTCGTTAATTAGGAGACCCTCACGTTTAGTTATTGATCGAAGCCAGAATAAGAACTGCTATTTTCTGTACATATTCTGTGCAAAAATTTTCATATTACAACAGACAACGATGATAAAGTATGCATATATAACTAATCTAGGCGATATTTTGCAATAGTGTTCATAATCTTGCAAACACAACAAGAAACAGGCTGATATTAAATGAAACAGTTATGTCATCTCACTAAATTATGTATTCTAGCAGTATTAGGTTTTGCCCTTACGTAAAGATAGATCCCTGTATTAATATTGAAATATAGGCGGCCAGTTAATTTGTATTACCCAAGCTGTAACTGGAACGACACTTACCGTGTAGCTTTCGAGCTATTCTATTAATAAATCGTGAATGAATTAGAATAAAAATTGGGCAAATGTGAACAGGAAATTCTTAAAGCTGTTTGAGTAGACTTAGTAACCGGTTGATTCTAGCTGAAAAGGTTTGTAAAACTTAAGCTAACATAGCAAGCTAACTTAATAATCGCGGTGAATTTTCGTCACCGTGCAACCCGGTGCAAGACCAGGTTCCCTGACACCACCTGGACACCTAGCGTTCTACTACTGTCAGATTTTCACATAATTTCCCATCTCGGACTGGGAAGTAATGGAACAAACTTCCTGCATCGGGCAAGCGGTTCTATTACTTCCTTCTTGGCCGGCAACGCGTTGGCGATGCCCGGGTTGTTGCTCATGTCCATGGGTGGCGTCCGTCTGCACGTTTGTCTGCTTTAGGGATAAAAGAAATCAATGAGTGGCATAAAATTCGTGCCCTTGGATTAGCCACTTCTTTATCAAATCTTGAAGCAGTATGGTGGAGTATGCACCGACCTCCTCAGTTATAAACGACATGCTCAATACTGGGCTATTAATGGGGTGTTATTAGGGTGTTGGTTATAATTTGTTATGGTGAAGGAAGACATCTTGAAAAAACCTGCACTCCTGAGAGTTCTTGGTTGGCCTGTACCCCTCACATTGTGGAGACCCGAGCCCAAAAATAGGCCAATTATGGATCGCAATAATGATGATGAATGGGTTATTCTATGAAATAGAATAAAACCGGCCAAGTGCGAGGCAGACTCGAGCACGAAGGGTTCCGTACCAAAATCTATAAAAAATACGTACATACATATGTTGTGCGGGAGCCCCCCTTAAATGTATTAGTGATATTGTTTTTTTATTTTAGTTTTAATAATTAAATAGTGCGGGGGAGTCTTATACCAACCAGGTTTACCATCCATCCATCGAAATGCTAAAAATTACATAGACTTTAATAAAATGCTCATGCATATCTTAACATTCTGTCTATTATGACTGATGATTTACTTTAATCTATAGATCACTGCTATACATAGAATCTTATCATAGAAATAGATCTTAAGATATTTGTGATTTATGACTGTAGGTAAAGTATTTCGTTGAGAGTTTTACAAGAGAAGAGCGATATTTTCGTATATGATTTTTATGTATCGTATATGATCTCGGTTATGATTTTTAAAAATCATGCAAAGATTATAAGTTCGTGTCTGTGGTAACGGACAAACCGATTATAATATCGATATTTTTGTTTGATAGATTGAATCGAGAGTTGGTTGGCTTTAACCCACTAGCGGCTATGGGTCTTTCTTCATACTGAGGGGGTTAGTACACAATCCACTACGCTGCTACATTGCGGATTGGTGGAGGGGTTAATGGCCGAGCCAAGTATCGAATATTTTTATGCTGTCTCCAACATTATAAAGCTTAACGATTGCTTAAGTCAGACAATTTTACATGCACTTTGCAGCGTTATTGAATTATTTGCCACTAGCGGTCACCAATGTTCTTGCTAGTTGCTTAACTTTCTCGCTTATAATTAAACTTACCTGCCGGGTTATGAACACTTCAGAATTGTTCATAATTAAAATTCGATTCGATTAGAAAAATCTGTTTTGAACATCATTCATTTTTATTTAGCTGATAAAGGGACGTAAGCGTAGAGAGCGTTACTCATAATTTTCAAATTCGATATCGTTATTTTAAGGTAGTATATTGTTTGTTTGTACAAATTAATGTTCTGGTTATTTTCAGAAATGGCTCGTTCGATCTCGAAACGGTTTTCTGTAAAGGGTTTTTGATTTATCGGCGATTGTTCCTAGTAAAGCTATAGCTCTACTACTTTGTACATTGTCTAGTCGCTATCACGTTAAATTTCTTATGCTTAGGTCATCCTATTAATGGTGTCGAAACAACCAAAACTGCTGACAAAACCAATCTATGTGACTTTGGAGAAAAACAATTTTATTCTGAAGACAAATCATATTTAGAAAACATGCTTTAGTTGGTAAGAAAATGACTCATTAAAACACGACGGGTTTACTAGCAGCCATTCCAGGGTCCCCGATCCGCCTTCCAGTTCCATCATCAGATCAGCCTGGTGGAATCTTATTATTTTATTGTCATCACACATAAATGTTAAGTTTTATGTAGATTTAGTAATGAGAAGCTAGCTGGTGGAATTAGGCTTCTAAGATTCCATTCCATACAGGTACTAGCTAATACAGCGTATAAAGATATGCTCCAATTATGTCTGAAATAATATCAGTCATAAATTATCAATATAAACTGTGTACTGGTATCTTATATTATATTAATAAGTTCGTATTACAAAACATCAATAAAATTGTAATATAATTTGATATGAAGTAAGTAAACACAAGAGTTACGTGTTGTATTATTACACTAAGAAATTCTATTTTCCATATCAGTTACGTAAGTTTTTGATGCCTATTGATTAACTTTGTTATATTTTGTTCCATGTTAATTATTAAGCTTACAAAAATAATAAAAACATGACGAACGTATTATTAATAGAATATTTTATTAACTAAGCTGTACCCGGAGCACATCAGTCTGATCGATATCAAAACTAGAGCATTCTGAACACGGTTACTGAGGACATTAGTGCCCTATCTCCTACTATTTCAGGATTATATGGTCTATAAAGGAAAAACAAACATATCATATAAGTATATATGTATGTATATATACATATGAGTTTATGTATTTAACCTATATAGATTATTTTTGAAATAATAATCCCTAAAACATAAGATAGAAATCCGAGAAAGTCCAAAAATTGCAGAGAATTATTCGAAATTATTCTCCCATGACGTTTTCGTGGAATAACTCTGTGTATGATGTCCATCCTTTATCTTGTGTAAATGCGCAGGTCTGAACTAAATCACTTTTCTCCTTTAATTTTTTCTGTGTTAAAAAACCGAAGCATTTTGAAAATATTAAGATTCTTACCCCCTTAAATGTAAAATTTAACAGTTATAGATTAACGGTTTGAATGGGAAGTTCTGAGTTCGAATCTTTTGCACACCTCTAATTCTACAAGTTATGTGTCTATCACAAAATAATTATCACTTGCTTCGGTGAAGGAAAAGATCGTGAGGAGACCTGCACTCCTGACTTTTCCTTAGGTAGTGTGTAAAATTTGCCAATAACTTGGCCAACGCCAGCGTCGTGGACCTATAGGAGTCCATAGGCGTATAACCATCACATTGTGACAGGAGACCCGAGCTCAGCATTGGGTCCGTCATTGTAATGATGAGAATAATGTTAGACATCCATAATACTTTTTAAAAGTCTGCTGACTATTATAAAACATTTTCTATTATAACATGTTCACTCGAGGAATGTGTAAAGCACATTCGTTAAGTAACGAGACATTACTTACGTGATCTTAAATTTACAAATATTACGAAGATAACGTAATTCAACTTTTATTTGGGGTATAACGTAGAATTTTATAACGTATGTTGAAATATTGCTACAGATGCCTTAAAACTTAATGTATGTAAGCGCCATCTATGTAGCAGTTCAGTGACTAGTACTGAGCGACATCTAGCGTCAGTTTTAGACATTAGGTTTATGATGACTGGATGGAACCGCATGCGCATTGTGTGGTAGTATTTATAGATGGTAGTGCAATGATATAATACCATTGTGGTAGTATATGAGAGTTAACTTTTGGAAGGCTTGCACTTAGTACAGTTTTTAATAACGTAGAACACTTTAATTTTTCCGTGGTGTGGGTGAACGTTTTATAAAAGTTTAGTTGGAACAATGTGGTGTTTTGGCTAAGCAAATTCACGCTTCTAATTTACCACAAAGAGTTCATAGTTATTTTTTGCATAATATAGATAATAGTAATATAATGGCTTTTATCAAAGCGTTTCCAGCCAAGCATTAAGTAACCCAATTCTCGAAGCAGCTGCAAGGGGAAGTTGTACATCAATTAGCTAACGGGATGAATAATGACACCAACGGACCCCAAACACAATATAAACAACATACCGCTTTAGGATGGGACACAGGTCCCTGTGTCCACTCCTGTGTCCACAGGAGCTAGGGAAATGGAAGGAAAGGAATTAAGTAAGTTAAGTATTTCACGGTCGAATGGTGAAGATAAGACGGGCTGGCAAAATACTTCTCCACCGTGTAAGAGTTTCGAGCTTATACCGAGTTGTGGAGCCTAGCAATTTCTGGAACGTTAGACCTGGCGGCAAAACTTCGTCCTAACCAGTGGTTACCTTGAACTGAGAGATAGACGGAGTCCTTTGCACCCCATCTTACGCCATACTTCAAAGTCAGCACTATTCTCATAAAAGCAAATAAAAGGCGATACTGTGCACAAAATCTATTTAATAATACATTAAACAATAACAATGTAACAAACATTATAACATGACTTCAGTTTCAATAATTTACTCGTAACCTTAAAAACATACCATAGCTTATTTCAGACTCACTAATAGCCTACGTAGTAAACTTTGGAATGGTAGTAAGATGAGGCTACATCAGAATCAGTATTGTGAGATTCATCCTTACGGGTCAATTCTTCCCCGGTAGGGTGGACATTTTCTTGTTGGGCATAACTAGCAGAATTATCAGTATTCGATGCAATATGGATATCATCATCAGAATTGGTGAGCGATTCAGCAATGACGGGTAAAGCGCTGGGGGAAATATTGTAGGAAGATCCATCTACATCATCTCCTTTATTGATTGCAGAATCATAATTCTGGGTGGGAAGATTTTCAGGATTAGTTGTCTCAGAAGGAAGAAATTCTGGGACTACAAACTGCTCTCTTCCTTCAGGGACTATGTTAGTATCTTCTTGTGGTGCAACGGAATCCACTGATCCTTCTTCAGCGGGATGTGCCGCTGCGATATTGGTGAACCTTGTCGACACTGGAACCTGGGCATCCTTACTTGGGAAGAATTGGTTGATTCTTACCTCCTGGTTGAAGGATGGCGCAAATTGTCTGCTCTGCCCGGAGACAGAGATAGCAGCATCACCGTGGCGATTCACCGTTTTGCTCACAACTGCATTGAAACTGCAGATATAATTTTGAATTATGAAAAAAGATTTAAATTAAGCATGTCAGGCCAACATTGGAAAGAAATAATTTTAAGATAAGAGGAACGAATTTGGAATATCAGAGAGTGTTTATTGGACAAAACGAGCTCAGTGTTTGACATCATGACGTATGATACGTACCCATTGAAATCATCAGCATTGTACTGCACCTTCCTCAAAGATCCATCAGCTTCAACAAGTCCGTATTCACCATGGACTCGGTTACCATCTCGACTTTCGAAGTGGTGCTTATGATCACCTGTTCTTCTATCTGATACAGCGTACTCAAAATCATATTTAGGGTAAGCCTGGAAATTACAAAGGGATATTCAATGCTTTTTCTTTTTACCTCAGGATTTTAATTCGTCAGTCAATTGGCCAATTTTCCGATTGGCTTGATTTTCAAAATTTATTTTATAAAGATCTTCATTAATCCTTAATGTAATTAAATGTAAAGATTTGCTTTCGTGCAAGGAATATCATAAAAATAATAATAGATTATATTCACTATCGATAGTAATGTTTTTTTTATAGGATGCAATGAGCTGAGAAGATGCTAGATTTATTTCATACGTACATTAGTTTCAAGTCCTACAACTGACTGCGCTCCAGGCGGGTGGTAAGTTTTGAATAGTTGCCATGTATTACCATTGCCATTGCCATTTTGATTATTACTATAATTATCGTTGAGAGACCGTTTTTGTGCTCCGACAGTTTTGTCGATAATAGCAGCAGCGTTTATCCCCACCAAGAAGCCGAACAGTAGTAACTGAAATATTAAAATACATATAATCCATTTGGTAAATAATGTATATAATAATTATTAATTATAATATATAAAAATATATAATGAATTAATTATTTGTGGGTACAAAAATCCTTATGTAACTTTTCAGTTTGTCATTTTACATAAATCCTTTTATTACCATCGGATTCATCTTCTACTGTTTTCGATGAACCGTCGCTTACGGAATGTACCAGCGAACTGTTCATTAATCGAACTTATTTAATCCGTTTTATACTATTCTATCACCTATTATATAAATTTCACTAAAACTTAAATCGAACTTCTATTGCAGTTGGGCAAGAATAAGGTAGAATCACTTTTTCTGATACTATCAGTGCCCCAATAATTTTGGTATCCATTGTGTTCTTGGACGAAATCTTTAATCGAACGAGTACCGCTTTAGGAACATTTTCTTATTACAAAATACATCAATGAGCCTGATCAGCATGTTTGATAAAACAATATTGAAAGTCAACTATTAACCTTCAAGATACATAAAAAGATTCGATATGTTAAATTTCATTTATAGTTATATCTTTAATGATTCTCGTCTATGATACTGTTCTTATAACTTCTTAAATAAAAATAACGCTCAAATTCTACGTCTATTTATTATCATGTTCTTCATTAAAACAAAAACAAAATAAAAGCAAATAGTTAATTATTAAAAACAATAAAATAAATTAACGGAAATGTATTACAGTTAGTGTTATGTTATATGGGGAGAATGGGCAATAATAGTCCCCCATCAATATAAATTACGAAAAATATAAAATAAATAAAAAAAATTGGTCTTAAGAAAATGTTTACAGATGTGAATGTGATAGTATAACTATGTAAAATAAATATTAGGGGTACGTCTTTATTTGACTTCTGAGAAATACATTATATTATTTTAAATGTTTGTTTTCATATATCTGTAGTATATTTTAGGAAAATTACAGTATAAAGGAGTTTTTGTCACTATATTACTAGAAAATAAAGCTTGAATTAAAATATTTTAATCAATGTTGGAATATTAATTAATTTTTTCCAATTAATAAAATTTACTATAATGAAATTCAAGGACTATCAATAAATTAAATTTAATATACTAAAATTCAATCAATGCGGATTTTTTACGAAATTTCGTACTGGCGTCCATTTTATATCTCGTTTAGTAATGAGTTGAGTCTGTATTGAAAAGGCAATAACCTTATTTATGATGTGCATATTTGTTCAGGATTCATTTAATTAACCATCTCATGGCGGTAGTAAAGCATAAAGTTACTGTTGTTGTTAATATGGAATGTGTCATTTATATTTAGAAGTGGCAGTCTGACGCAATTTAAGTCAATCATTTTGATGATGAGATTAAGATGATGAACTCTTAAACTTCTTTCATATATTTTTAACAGAAGATAAGTCGCTTTTCGATCAAAATGACTAATGATTCAGTGCTTAAAAACCCGTTCAGTAAAAGATTACCATCGTAAATCGTTCCTAAAGTTCCAAAAACAACTTTACAATTTTTTTTACTGTTTTCACATATTCATAATATTCGCCAAAATACCGAAATACGAGTATGACGCGACTCAGAACCATACAATTTCCGATAATAACTCTTCTTTCGTCATACGTCCCGCGAAGGACTGGAATAAATTGACAGCGTCAGTGTTTCCATTCGATTACAATTTAAGTGTCTTCAAGTCAAGAGTGAATAGGTTATTACTAAATTAACGTGTTTTACCATCTAAGACCACATAGTAACTTACCATCAGGTAGCATAGTGGTCCAGCATTGATTTATAGAAAGTAAAATAAAAATCGGGGATAGACAAAATAGCGTTTTACTTCCGAATTCACTGACCAATCGAACCCCGGTCTCCTCAACGGGCGTTCGGATACATACAAAAGAGAGTGGATTCAATCGGTGATACTATCAGTGGCTGCCATCTCCACCGTCCAATAGACGCGGTTCCATTGTTCTGTTCCTCTCTACTCGAATCCAGTACAAACGATTCGATGATAAATGAATTGCCAATAATTTTGCAAGGAACCTTGTTAGGAATATCTTGAGCATAGCAGAGGCATTCGATTTTGTCTGGCCTAGTTGTTATTTGTCGTGATCAAAATTTTTAATTTATTGAAATTGAATCAGGATATATTTCAGTGAGTTTTCACTAAATGGTGTCATGATATGCATACGTAGATTGCATATCACCAACAAACCACCGAACTTTTTATTTTTATGATTCAAATTATAACTGTAAATACGACTATTAAATAAGAAAGAAAGTTAAAAAAGTAAACTAAAAAAAAACAAAAAAAAACCTAAATAACAAAAATAAATAAAAATAATACTTTTATTAATTTTTGAATTGGATTTTCAAGGAACTTTCAATGACAAAACGTCAAAATGCAAAAAAAAAATACGTCAACATTTATCTATATTTATTGTTATCTTAACGTCACTAAACACATTACTTTTTAGAACAGTGAATGGTCGTTATCGGATTTGGAGGCAGGTCAAGATCAAATAGAAGCTCTTTCCACTCCCTCTACTGTAAAAAAATAATTCGCGAATATAAATATTGATCGAACTACTCACCAATTATCATTCATCACCTAATAATCACTGGGAAATCATCATGTTCACCAAAGTAAGTTAGCAAAGTTAAGTAATTA